>PNEQ01091279.1:0-22356 GCA_003012365.1 Medauroidea extradentata | reverse complement strand
GACTAAATGATATTGTTGGCGAAACTAAATACATTTGGTTGACTTGCGGATGATGGCAGGCTGGCGTGCGTAAGCGATAAGATGGCGAACACTCTATACCTCAACATTCAAAATATAAGTTTGTGCCACAAATTGGACGTCTAAATTGTCAATCAGCATAATTCTAGTATCTTAAAGTTAGCTATAACAATTTTAAAGTGGTTAATTCGATTGATCACAAAAGAAAATGCTATAAACTAGAAAAACACTGTAGCTCCACGACTCATTGTTTGTGCTGCGGCCCTGCGGTGCACGACGTAACTATTCTTATACAAATAACACTCTCCCTCCCATGGAAGCACTCGTAGCTTAGTTGGTTAGGTCATGCATTGCACGTGATATATGAAGGGATAATGGGTCGAATCCCGGCGCGGGCACACTTTTTTTTTTTTTTTTTTTTTTTTTAAATTTTAGAAATTTTCCAAGTTTATAAAATATAATCTGTGGTTTAGTTCTTAAAATATTGTATGCGCATTTAATATGTCCAATTAAATATTTTTATGACCAACTAAATATTTGGTACTGCTAACAAAATTCAGCTATTTGCCTCAAACAAATCGAGGGAACAAAATAATTTGGTACAAGCAAACAAATATTTCGTTGCCCCTCTGTAAACAAATGATTTGGTTGATTGAAACAAATTTTGTTTGCATCAACAAAATTTTTTTCTCAGTGTAAGTAAGGTCATGTTGCCATTTTGTGAGCGGCGAATAACAGGTGTTTCGGGAACCATTACAATCTCGAAGTCTCAGTAAGTCTTTTTGTACATATACATGCAACTTGAAAAGCAAACTCGACATCTTTCTGAGGGCGTCTCATAACTAGTAATTTGAGTTATCTACACGTTCGCGTTATCCTATTAAGAGTACTCAAATCATAACGTAAGTTGCAAAACAAACCATTCTTTAGAACGGCCACCTTGCGCTGAAAACACTGAATATGAACGCTTTTAAGACTATTCATGAGTAGACACATGCAAAATTCGCAGTTTTGACTTCAATGAAATGTAAAAACTTGAAGAAAATCTTTGGTATCAATGGCTAGAGACATGCAAAATTCGCGTTATCGTTTAGTAGCGACTAAACTTCACTTTCCTATACTTAACAGAGCATAATCTGCGATTCAATTGGCCACGAACTTTTATGTACGTGCGTTACGTCTTTACAGAGATTAGTCTCTCTACCGTGTATGCATTCTCCGCGGCAAGTCACGACTATAGCTGCCAGCGGGAGACGTAGAATGAGCCTATAGTCACTTGGAGTCTAGTCAGCTGTCATGAAATAATGCAAATTTTGCATGTCTCTATCAATGGCCATCGGTAGAGATGGGAAAAATTCGCGGGGCTGCTCGCTGACACAGTGAAATGGGCCTGCATTTAGTTACATTGTAATTATTGGCTCAGCGACTTCAAGGATATGTCAAATAGGTCAACGTCCAATTATGAGTGTCACACAAACTTACAATTACTGGAATTGCTTGCGCCTGAAAGAAAACGCGAATAATTCAGGTTACTAGCCATCGGTCCTGTGTGAGGTCATATCTGTATTTGACTGATTTACATGCAGTATAAATTTTGATTATTGGTCAAAAGCGTTCCCTTCTGCAAGTCGCAACATTGTATGCTAATGGAAGACGTAGCCCTATACGGCACGAACAACAGGCTGTAGTCTAGTCAGCAGCCAGAAGAGTGAAGATATTTTGGTCAGCGCGTAACATCGAGGTCTTTAGCGCAGGTGAGGGGTTGTATGTGAGTATAGAGCAGCGCGGCGGGGGAAGCGGGAGATTCCCGAGAAAACCCGCCGATCAATGGCATCGTCCGGCATGATTCCCACATGCGAAAATCCGGGGACAGACCCGGTCGGGAATCGAACCCGGATCGCTTTGGTGGGAGGCAAGAGGTCTGACCCCTCAGCCACCGCGGCCCCCATCAGCCAGAAAATAATGCGAAATATTCATACCTTTATGTACGTTTATAACTCAGACTACACTCCAAAGAAAAATTCTCTATCCCTGAAAGAAAAATTTGCAGAGAATATAGATTCATTGACTTGCATTGTTTATTAGAATCTCACCAGAACATTAAAAAACGGAAATTACGTATTCCGTTAAACAACAAATTTATGGCTGCATACTAATAAAATGAACACGATTGCTTCAAAACCACGTAAAGAATATTCAAACTCTGATTGGCGCACGATTATAGGCACGCCAACAGCTGAAAGCTTGCCAATAATGAACGTAGTGCATTGCAGTGAACGTGTCAGATGCGTGTAAGTAACAAACATTACTGTTTGAGTGGGAATTCAGTGTCCCAGTAGTACTGATGTTTTTGCAGTGTTGTATACACTGTTGCATTATTTGTTAATCTTCAGAAAATATTTACAGTCCTCAGAACATTAGAAGTAACAACATTAAGAATACGGATGTGTCGTTAGGGCGCGGCTACCGCAATTTTCATCGCCATTTATTTTTATTTTTTATTCGTACCAGATTTTTTTTTTCTTATTTTTTGGCACAAAATGTGACTACGTGTGGCTCTTATGAAATTTTTATATCTCTCATAGTTTTCGCGTAATGGCTTCTTAAAGACATATTTTGCATGTTTCCGTTTTAAGGACTACACTAAAACCAACTGATATACCAAACTCAAAAAAATTACAGTGGATAAACACATTGCAGTTTCCAATGTCATGCTCATAAAAATAAAGAATAAAAATTATTTGTATTTTTAAAAAAATTCTGAAACTAAAAATAAAAATTTTAAAAATTCAATAATTTTTTTAAAAATACAAATAATTTTTATTCTTTATTTTTATGAGCATGACACTGTAACCTGCAATGTGTTTATCCACTGTGATTTTTTTAGTTTGGTATATCAGTTGGTTTTAGCGTAGTCCTTAAAACGGAAACATGCAAAATATGACCTTAATAAGTCATTACGCGAAAACTATGAGAGATAAAAAAATTTTCATTAGATCCAAATTTAGTCACATTTTGTGTCTAAAAAAAGGAAAAAAATATCTGGTACAAATAAAAAATAACAAAAATGTTGATGAAAATTGCGGTATATCGCGCCCTTAATATATGCTAACTGGGCGGGATTGCAATCCTGAGGGCAAATATATGCAACATTTGGCCTAATGGAATTCATGAGGGTGGCAGATGGCCTCAAACGTAGAGATTTTAACGTGAAAATGCACGTTAAGATGAGAAGCAAATATAATTGCTAAACATAAGTTGATTTATAGATAAATGTAAAGAAAAGTAACCCCAGAAAATGATGTTACAGAGAGTAGATTTTTGCATTAATTAAATAGTGGTTGGTTTCTCCCTAACGCATATAACTTTGTGATCTTTCGCTAAAGTGATCTGACATGAAATATAAGAAATCAACATGCAAAAACGAATAAAAATTATTTTCTTGGACGTAAATTGTAATCCCGACTGTTTCCAAAGAAATTACATGTTTAGTTGGAAATGGACGAGTGGATGCCTGAGAGGCAGGCTTGAAACACCGTCGTACTTTAACGTGTCAATTTCTTAAGGCGACCGCCTGGTGAAGGGAGTGTTTGTATGTGTGTAGCGAAAATCTAAGAGGCGCTACGAGTGACGTCATCCCATGTATTTTGACATCGCCTCTCCGCCCAAATTACATTAGACTTTGCTACAGTGACGGTTCGAACTAATTAATAGCCACACAGTAAAAACGTAACGGCAAGAGCGTTTGCTTATTACTTTAGGCCATTTTTTTTTCTCAGAGACGTGTAAACGTGCGTCCACGCTTATTCACGAAAAGAAAACCCTTTTCAGACTAGTTTCGTAAATTACCATTCAGAATTAAAAAAAAAAAAAAAAAAGAAAAAAAATAGAATATTCAAAGAAAACTTATTGTAATGTTTTACTCTTTTACTCTTAGTATTATGATATGTATTTTCTTGGCTTTTGGGGTTGCTCTGCGTCTTGTGTTGCTTCTTACACAACGTTTCGAAACTCTTGCTGCTGCCATATTCACGTCGATGCAGCACTGCCGAAACGTTGTCCAAAAAGTAAAAGAAAGACGCGTTGAATCCGTGTAATTTTCCGGTCCCAACTCATGAATCACTTTAGGTCCAATGTCATTATTCATTTTGCCTTACCTTACGTACAAGAAGTTCATCATTAGTGATACCGTAATTATCCAAATTAGTTACGCACCTTGTCACGAGGTAGGCTTACGAATGGCGTGTAAGAATTATTACACCGATAGAAGAGGAAAGTTTTCCATTTACGTTCGTAACGTCTAGCCATTAGCCATTGTTCTATTATACCACTGTTTCAGTGTCTTCCGCTAGAGGTGATACCGCACGATATGAGCCTGTAAACCGAGCTGTGTCGATACTGCACGATTACATGTCTAGCCGCTATCTCGCAAGTTGTAAGAGCTTGTCATCATATTCAGCGCATCGTTGCTATTTCAGTAGGCCTACTGTTTGTATGTGGCGATTTATAAACAAATAAAGAATCTTGCACGAAACTATACTCAACACCGTGCCAGGTAAATCGTAACATAAATTGCGGTCTTTGAACGATTCCTGGAATAGGTTAGTACTATAAACCCTACAGCGATTCCGGAATTCTGTCGTATTTTGGTGGTATAACTCGAAAAAATGAGACAACTGAGTCAAGAATATGAACACATTGTGTATATTATTTTCTACGCCTTGGTAAAAGAATATATTAAATAATGGTTAAGGGACAGGGGAAAAAATGTATTATAAGTACGGTACCTGTACCGAATATGGCCCAGTTCTCCATATGGCCGACTAGTCGACATTGCGTGGTAATGCCGAGATCGATGTAGGATCGATACACACTAGTCTCTAGTATGAATATACACCATCCATAAATATATCTCTTACATCATACAAGTGCTATATTTAGTAATATAATTAATGACGTAGGCACACATGATTGTTGAACCTTAAGCGGGCCATATTCAGTACGGGTACCTTATATATCATTACGCACAATATGTCTTCAAACTTTCCTTTCCGATTCACTCAGAACACCATTTTTCCACGTATCCAACTTAAACTCAAATCTCACAAAATTATTGTGTGTAGTTTCTTTGTTGTCGTTCTGAATACGGTTACGTTTGTTGACAACAGAGACTTAATACTTGCTTTTCTTTTGTTGCTGTTTTGTTTTACTATGACGTTTTCTGCAACTAGGCAACAATAGAACAGCAATGGCGTACGTCAATAAAAAGGGTCCAGTTTACAAGATATATGACTCACTCCGGATTACGATCGTAACACGGTCGTGGGGGTGGCTGTCCAGTAAAACGAGGCCCGAGAGGCGATCTTGGCGGAGAATCCTGTCGACGCAATCAAAGCGAAATCCGGAAGGCTGACGCATGTACGGACGATTTTACACCTGAAGAATAATAGCTGCCCCCTGGCACCGGGTCTAGCTGGCGCTCCTCCAGGAGTCCTTTTGTGTAAACAACCTCCGTGCGAAGAACTACGCTCAGGTCGGCCAACGAGAAACTCTGCAGTAATCTGATAACTCACCACTGGAAGATACCCACAAGGCTTCAAGAAATGCGTCCTTACCGACTTGCACATTTATTCATTACAATATCAAACTTTCTTATTTCACATAGCAATGCTATAACTCCATATAACACGTGTGTGTATGTATACATACACACACACTCACACACACACACACATACATACATATGTATTATATATATATATATATATATATATATGTGTGTGTATATGTATATATATGTATATATATATATATATATATATATATATATATATATATATATATATATATATATAATTTTCAGTAGAATTGTATATACAAACCGTAAAAATTTGTGAACACATGCTGTCCAAAAACAACAGCACAATAAGAACATCACGCAAATCCTGGACTGAATTGGAGACGAAAATTTTGGTAACAAAATGATGTATACGACATTTTACGTGCACAATGCACGAATATACTTCCTTCTTGCGCTCCCCGTCCAGGTATATATTATGTTTGTTGCGTCAAGCAAACATGGAATCATGTTTGCACTGCTCGAGATTTTAACCTGCGCCCATAATATGCAGGTCAGTACAGTAGTAGTGTATCTGTGGAGTGCAAAAGGAACTAACTACAATACCATGTTGCCACACTGTGCATGTAAAATATCATCGTACAACATGTTACCACTAATTTTTTCGTCTTCAATTTAACACAGGATTCACATGAGGGTTTTTTTTCTAGTCAACCTGTACATCACACCGATACACAGGAGTGAGAAATTATGTATGATAAAATTGATTCCAATGGATTAATGATGGTCTTCCTGTACATTTTTTGGAAACATAACGTTTACTGATGTTACCTGACCTGTATAGTAACAATACTCAACATTTGCTCTATTTACACCTAAAATATGGAGAGAATGAGAATGAGTTGTAACCTTCCATTACAGTTTCAGACGCTTTTTTTACAGTGTACGCTACAGCAGTACTCTGTCGTCATAGACAAGCGGGTGAGACCAAACAAACAAAGATAAACTAAGCCAAGATTAGCTTTAGAAATAACATAAACATAAAATAAAATAAATAAAATTCCAACAAGGGACTACGTCAGATTAACAACAGAAAGCAAATACAAAAATAAATATAAGTAAAACTGAAATGGAAAACCAAAGTAAATAGCCTGGACAAATGAAAAGACTCGGGACAATACGATATATGGTACAGACAATACTGGGACAGAGACATGACAACACACAAGACAACAGCGAGGACTACACAGATGTAAAACTGGACCAAACAACAAAAGACTGACACAGATAACTCAGAAGGTTTGAGCTTGTCGCGACGTTTCTGGGACGGCAAAGAGTACTACAATGACACGCGACCATGTTCCTACACAAAATAATTCACTCCCACTGCAAGAGGCTTTCAAATAAATTGTCATTAGGCGTCATTTTATCTTAAATTTCAGACCAAAATTGTAGTAACAGATACACAAAAGCACATACAAAAATACATCATCAAATTTATAATGGTATGAAATTTCAGCAGTTCACAACACAGTATCAAGGATTAAAACGGTGTGTTTATATCTGATCTAGTCAAAAGAGTGTGGTGAAAATGTTGCATCGTATATGTTTTCAACTGCACTTGTTTACTTCCCCGTGTACACGCCATCCTCCCAGACGTTTATCGGACGCCACACCACGTGTAGAATGGTTGACTTAGCTAACTCGCAATTGACCGCATTATGTACTATTAGACATAGCTTTTCTGTTATTACTGGATTCTGCTGTATGAGCCTTTATTGTAATGAAACACCAGCTTACCTGGTAAATACTCACTAGACGCCACTGTCTACAGCGTAATATCTCCTGAGAAAAATTAAATTTTGTTCTGCGTAAAAATCGCGCGGGACAGTGCAACGATGACACGTTGGACCCGCATTCGGGAGGACAAGGGGATCCATTCCCGGCTCCGGTCATACTGATTACTCTTTTACAATGTTACCTGAAACCGCTTAAGGCTAACGCTGGGATGGTCCCTTAATAAAGGTCATGGTCAATTCCTCTTCCAGATCATGTCATTGTGTCAAGTTGTGTATTGTAGTCTCTTATTACTTTGCTGTCGACTAAATGCAAGGTCAACTTACCTTTGTCCTATATTAATAGCGTAAATTCATATTCATACGTGATAATTCTAGTCCTGTAATATGACTTTCTACGATGTCCTGAACTTTGTTGCTACTACTTGTCGTTACTACTCGTTTCATTTAGTTCTGTATGACATTCATAATCGGAATATTTTTGGGACAGAAAGATCATCAATTTATTAATGTTTAAAATGGATCACAGGTGATTTTTATTTTTAAAAAATCTGCTAAGTGGACAAAAAGTGAGTACTTTATTTTTTTGCAAGATTAAGTTTGAATTTCCTGTCAAAACGCCCTAATGAACCAAGTCAGGGTAGGTTTAAGTTATAATTTTCAAAGTTTTGAGCAAAACAGATGAAACGATTTGATAAAAAAAAAAAACAGCCACGATTTTCAACAGAATTTTGAACAGTGTGTTAAATACACAATCGTCAACATTGTTTTATCAGCGAGAAGCACACCATACGTACTTGGTAGCATGCGTTTTAATTTTGCTTCTTTATTTTTCTATGATCAGTGGGAGATACCCATTCCCGTAAGTTATTTAAGGTTATTACCTTTAAAATGTTCTACGCGTATGTCCAAAAAACGCTACACTTATAGAGGACATTAAAATAAAAATATTCAATATTTTCGAGGAGATAGTATGTACTAAAACAAAACAAAAATGTCTTATAAACATGGATCTTACAACTAATACTGTAAGATATATGAGCACTGCTAGTAGGCATTTGACAAGTTCCATATAATACATAAATTAAATTATTGGGATTGCATACACTCTAAAATACTTCAAGTTTTCCCTGATCAGTTTTGTTTTGTTGCAGTGCATACCACAACCTCTTAAAATATCGAACACTTTTATTTTATACCATCAAGTATACAGTTTCAAACAAAAACTCGTTTCTGTTCACATGATTTCATGTCGGTCCTCAAACATTAACTGTAAGCAGTCGTTTCAGTGTTTCGTTCCATTATGTCCCTTTATCTGCACAAACCACTCAACATGTGTTTACTCAAAGAACACATTTTTTGTCTTTTATGTCCGTGAAGATTCTCGCTCAACGCACACGTCGATAATCTACCACAACGAACGAACTCGAAGTCCTTCGTAAGCGAAACTCCCGTTAGTCGCAAGCGGCAGGCGAGTTTATTTTTCTGCATCGTCGTACACCAGCGGAATATAACACCGTGTAAATTAGCCGACGTTTACACAAAGTCGAGGTTCCTGGGGAGTTTCCAACTGAGAGCAGAGGTGTAAAAAAAAAAGATGTCTCCGCAACTATTTGAGTCTGGTCCGAACAACTCTCCGATTTACTGAAACCGAGGAGAGAGAGAGAGAGAGAGAGAGAGAGAGAGACTGTTTCTGTATATACACACGAATTGTACTTTTTTAATGTTTGTTTCTATATGTGAAGTTTTTTCGCTGGTTGCAATTTTTTATAACTTTTCTCCCTCCCGCATACTCGCCGACACGGATCAATAACCGCCCTTACGTACACAGAACGTTGACGCTAGAGAGGGAATATGCTAGAAGGGCAACCAAGTTCAAAGTGCCGTTACGAAGGATGTTGCTACAAACGCCGTCTGATCTCTTTGCAAAATATTAGGATTGTAAATTAATTACAAGGAAATGAATTAGAAAAAGAAAAACAAGCTACAGCAATTCAAAGCTGTTGAAATATTTTTCTGCAGGGTTTTAAAATTCTAACACAACTTTCACTTTTTTTTATCCTTTTGTACTTCCGCATCTTGAACCACAGCAGACGGCTTTTATTACAAAAATGTCGTGGCACGTTAAAATCGCGGTGGTCATAAACCGACACTGTAATTTCACGCCGAACACAACGAAAATAACCTGTGTGGACTTTCCAACATTTGATGTGGCCGCTTGAGTAAGCGTATTTTACGCACCGTTAGTAGAAGGCCTGAGTCTTGAATGTGGCAACCCTGCAACCCAGGGCCTGCTGCCGGTCGCTCATTGGTAGCTCTAGTCTGTGTAGATGTGTACACGCTACTTAAGATGCAGCTATACACGCTACAGAGTCTAGGGCAGTCAAGAAGTGACAAGCAGCAGGCCCCCCCTGCAGTGTTGCCACATTCAAGACCCCGGCCCTCTACTAAAGACGGCCATGGTCCGAGACCTAAAAATTGACACTGGCGTGCATTCTTATCGCCGGTATTTCGCCTCTATTGAGACATTCAGAGGTGATCAAATAATCTTATTATGTCATATTGAAGGTAAATATATGTTGTACACGCCTATAACTTTTAAAATATTTCAATTAATAATTTAATGCCCAATAAGGACAGCAAAAACATAAACTTTCGCATTTTTCGGCAGCTAGAAAACAATATTTTCAAGGTTAACAGAAGGACCTTGAATGGGTAATACATGCGCGTAACGATCATTAAATGCTACTCCCAAGTAGACATGAGTAACGTACGTTGAGTGACGCCTGTTTAGGAGCAGCATTCAAAGATCGTTACACGTGTGCATACCTTTGTCAGGTTATCCAGTAATATTTTAAGATTGTTTTCTCGTTGCCGAGAAAGGCTGAAATGGGTGTTTTATGCGGTTTTTACTAGGCATTAAATTTTTCGTAGAGAATAGTAGAATATGATGTAGGATTGTGCAACACATCTTTATATAGGTGGTTGGGGATAAAGTGAGCACTCAAAATATCCCTGCTATAATTCTATTTTCAGCCAATCCGTATCTTTCCGCGCGTAACGGCTAACAACAGGACACATCTAACCTCTCTGGACGACGGCCGTAGAAGAACAAGTCTGGACACTCGCCTGGATATTTGACCCCCTTGTTGTTCGGCTGTAGTTCACCAAGTTACCAAGAATATTGTGTTTTATTGGCGCTGATGTTAGGGCGGTCGGACTAAACTCCGCCCACTTCCTTTCCACTAAGATAAACAATTTATCAAAACGTATTTTTTTTTATCAATTTATGAAATACTTTCTTCGCTCACAAATTTAAGAAAAGGCTCCAGCAATCTTTATTTACTTTATAAATTTAACAATGAAAAAAAGTGGACGGAGTTTTGAGTCCGACCGCCCGGAAAACAGCGCCGAAAAGTACGACATTCTCGGTAACTTGACGAACTACAGCCAAACAACAAGGGGTCAAGCAAAATACATTGTTAGATAGGAGAGTGTCCAGACCTGTTCTTTTCTACGACCGTGCTCTGGACATGTCACTTAATGTTCGCGCGAGTAAGATGAATTGTGTAGCCAGTGCGAATCTATCTCGTTTAATACAAAAAGCTTATTAGTTACATAAAATACAATAATGATCATATCGTTTGATTTTGTTTCTGTACTGTCGCATTTAAATAGTAAAACACATGGAACTATATTGCGTAATTTCGCTGCCAACCATACAAGCAGTAAGGAAACTACAGATATGTTGGATCATATGCAGTAACGGCTAGTGATATTGTTCAAATGTTAAATTTTCAGCGCTCCCTTTATTCCGAATGACCTATAACTAATATCGCCTCATAAAATGATAGGGTCACCACTGAACGTCCCATAGAGGCGAGCAATCGGTGAAAGACTGCACGATAGGTCAGTGACTTGCACCTCGAGGCTAGGGTGAGACCCTATCTGTGTCGTCCTTACCGCTTCCGCACTTATAGGTCTGGAACATACGAAATACGTTGACCAAGGCGGTCACCTTTATATATGAAAATGTTCTCAAATTCTCGGAAGTAAAATATGTACTCTGTGGTTACGTTAGAATATCCAAAGGCAGATCTTTAAAAAGCTCTTAATTAGTCGTGATAACCTGCGACAAACCCACTCAAGGCAATGGGAAGACAAACACGAGATAATGTAGATAACGCGCTGCACACACGGGTCGGAATGATGGTGAGGGGAGTGAAGCCAAGAGAGGGGAGAGGTAGTCAGCAAATTAGCTAGCCGCCATACTACTTTAACCTCAAAAGTACACATTAGTCTGGTGGTAATTTTAAGGTAAATGAATGTATCATGCTCATTAATTGATGTTGTAGGTTGAAAATTCTCCTAATTAATATTTCTTCAATTTTTTAATTAGTCGGCCATATTGTTCATAGCCACGTCAAGCGTTTGTTTGGTTACAGACTCCCGGCGACATGCTCCATCTGGACCCGTCTAACATCTTTGGCTGCACGCGTACATCACTACGCCGCGACCACACGCAATCCCTGGGGCATGGAAAAGTGTCGGGTAGGGGAGGGGAGAGGTTAACGCCCATATCTCACCAGCTGGGGGGACAGGTGCGGAAATTTCGCGAGGAGCAGAACATGACGTGAAACAGTTCCGCGGGCCGCCGCCAGAGAGTGTTGAGATGTGGCGTCGTCGTGGAGATGACGACCTGGTGGGTGGATAGAGAGGAGGAGGGTAGAGGAGAGACTGGGAACGTTGGGGCGGAGAGGGAGGGGATGATAAATTCAGGAGCCCAAGGGAGCCTGGAGCGCGCGCAATGCATTATGGATCCCTCCGGCAGGCATGTCTGCTGAGAGGACCAGGTCGGTAGGGTAGGGGACGGGGTGGCGCAGGTCGGGGAAGAGGCTCTGAAGACGTGGCTCCCCGGGTCTCATCAACAAATTACATCGATATGAAAATAATGGCGGTGGCTGCTTCTTCGCGGGACCTGTGATCGCAGCATGCGGGGGAATGATTCATGAGGCATCTAGAGAAGATTTGGGCCGAGGAGGTGGAGAGGGGAAGGACATCATCGGTAAAGCCAGGCGAGCAATAAAGCAAATGGCAGGAAGATACGCCCTTTTCTTCCAAGAGACCTCGTCTTTGAGCGCTTCCCTCATGCTCCGCTTTCCACGTACAAAAGATACGTATACGCTTGCTTTCGAATTCTCCTCGATTGATTCAAGCAAAAAAGAAGATGGTAACGTATTTCCTCGCTTCCGTAGCTATTTCTTGGAGTTTTGTATTAACTTTAGACCTGTGCCAGATTTCCAGTGAAAAAGCACAATTAACTAGCTTGCACAACGTCGTTTTCAAGCACAACAGTGTAGTGAAGGAATGTATAACATTTTTGTGTTCCAACGATCGAAACATTTTCTCACTATCTACAATGGCAATGTAATGCGTTGTTAGTGCCGTTATGCAGACAACCAAGTAACTTCAATTTACGATATAACACTAACCCTGGATGTGTGTAAACTTCTGTTCGAAAATATTCGTCAAAATTGCAATTTTAGTGACTAAAGTGTATCAGTTTGTTACGTGGTACCCCAAAGTTAGCCACAATATGTTCCATCTTAAAGTAAAATCGTAACATGTAATGTTAAACGGCTGTATTCATTAGTGAAGGCATTTCTAGAAACTGCACAAGGTCTCGAACAAACACCCGAGTTAACAATAATTACGACTCCTTGATAAATCACGCAAATGTGTATATGTAGGTATGTGTATGTATATGAGTGTATATGTATATACATAAACATAAATTTCAATTTTTACTGAAGTGTACTCATATGATATTTTACACGTAGAACATTCCATTTCTAGCATATTCATAGAAAAAATTCGAAGTTGAAGAGTTGATTTTGTATCTCTAAAAAATCTTGCAGCCGGTCAACAACAGTATCGAATAGAAATTCCGGGTTTCATAGAAAATGTATTACTATACATTTTTTAGTAGTACAAGGGATGTTGTTCATACGTTTTGTGGTAACACTTTTGTATATTGTTAATTAACTACCTGTCATTATTACTCATATGTAGCAACCCCTGATTTTAGTGAAATAGAGTATTGAACCAACGTGTTTCAGTGCCTTACATACACATATGCGAGCATATCTTATGTTTATAGCCATTAATTACAAACGTATGCGGTGTCACTGCGATATTGTTCTGGTCGGCACAGTATAATGAGAGACGCCTCTGCACTAAACCACTCTGCCAATAACCATGAAGCAGAGATGCAAATGTGCATTTACGGCACTGAAAAAAAAGGCTCCTACTCATAATATGGAATCAATAGAGATGATGGTTTATCGCGGGAGAGATTTGACTGTTTGCTAGATTGTAACTTACGTTCGGCTTACCAAAATATTACTGGCTTTCACTTGTGCGTACAGCTGTTTTCCTATTTGACTGAGCCAATACGAATCCCGGTGTTGTAATATGTGATGCCTGTTATTGATCTGCATACAAATACGGAGTGTCAGATGTATAGGCTATCACCCAATAATGCATGTTGCAAGAAACTACAGTGTTTCCAAGGCTATGTTGGCACAAAACATTGTCGCGATATACCATCATTACAGATGATGGTTTACGGCGGGAAAACTTGACTGTTTGTTGGATTTCAATCCACGTTCAGCATACCAGAAGATTACTACTGGCTTAAGCTTGATCTTGGATTCGTTACCCTATTTGACTGAGTCAATAAGAATCTCGCTATTGAAATATGTTATGCCTGTTATTGATCTGCAGACAGCTACATTGTGTCAGAAGTATATCACAGAATCATCATATGTTACAAGAAACTACAGTGTACTCAAGGGTATGTTGGCAAAAAAACATTTTCGCGATATACCATCATGACTAGAAATCAATGAACTGTAAATATGTTTTCTTCTCCAACATGTTCCCCCCCTTTTTTAATACAGGCATTTTGTAGGAACGAAGTAGGATATTCTTTCATAGTCATCAAACTATTAAGATGATGTTGATGAACACTAGTATACATAATATCGTCGATAAAACTTACACAAAAAACTAAGATTTATTTTTAAAAAAAATAGCATGCTTTTTCCGTCGTTCTTCTTTAAGAGGGTGTGGTACATAATTCAACGCTAAAATCATTAATCTATAAATGTAGGTTACTTGAAGTCAATCTGTGAAAATTAAACAACAGCAATCCAAGACAATAGTTCTACCCTAATTTTAAGCAAAATGGTTTCCTGCGTTACGAACTTCTGAGGCACAATCTCTGGCGCCGGAACCTCGTGCATTTAACTGCGGCGCAAGAGATCACGCGTAACGAATTAGTAATTATGGATAAATAGTTACTCATAAATTTGGCAAATACCATTACCTTGGATTGTCATTGAGTATTTTATACATACTTGCTTCGAAAAGAGCTTAGAAATCAATTGATGTTGTAACGAGATCGTCACAGGTTTTAAAGTTTATTTATGTTTGATGATATAACGAACTGAGAAAGACTTTGCTATTAAAGGAAGCATCAGTAGTTTTTTTGTGTTTTGACAGTTCCCACCTTACTATAATAATTTTTGTTCAACTTAATTAATTTAATGTTATTATTGTTTTGTGTTAGATTAAGAAAATCTCTGACTACTAGTTATTTGTAATATACGCTAAATTATCTAGAAGCTATTCAATATTGTTATGGAATTTCTGAAAACACTCTTATAACTTTTCTTCTTTGAAAGTATCGCAAATATTTTATGAATATGTTAATATTATCAAAGTTTTGCATAATTGTTTATTTAAATATTTTCTGATTTTATTCTAACATCTGCTAAATAATTTTAATGTAAATTTGAAATACTTGTTTAAAATGTTTTACTACCATATGATTGTACATAGTATAATTATAGTTTAACTTACTAGCTATAGAGTAACTATCTGCTCCAGAGAGGTTTCTCTGAGCAGATTAAAGGTTTTATACCTCTTTTGTTGATTGGTTGCCAAGGCAACGACTTCCAATTTGGAGAAGAACTTAGATTATATGCTTTTTTGTTCAATCGGCCCAGGAGAAAATGGAACATTTTCAGTTCTGCCGTCAACCTAAGGTTAGTCTTGGGAACTCAATAGATAGAGGACAGTATGTCCGTCAGTTTTAGGCCATTTTGAGAAGAGGCCCGTCATCAGTAAAATAATTAGGCTAATTTTTGAAGTGTCATGAAGACGACGAGACATTCAGACTACATTGTAAGGATAGCCATGTTGAATATGTATGCCTGTAGCGTCCCCACGCTTACCCATCTTGTGTACAAGGCCGACCATTCCAATATTGACTTGGATATTCAAATCAAAATTTATTTCATAAAATTTTTCGTCTACTAATTTTAAATGAGTTTGGTGTGCCTAATTTTTGCCAACAAGCTCAAACCCAGAGGTCCCGTGTCAGAATATCGTGTAAACCGACTGAGCAAACATACATACTTTAACTTGAATTTTAATTTTATCCCTAGCCGAGGAATTTTAATAGAACCCAGTATCAACTTTAACCAAACTCAAGATATTTTCTACTTTATAGTAAATTGTGTCTAAACTATGTGTTTGACTTAGGGTGAGAGATATTAGAATTTTTCTTTTTTATTTATTTTCATTTTCTTCAATAAATTGCTCTATCAATTGAGATGTGGTGCCTATGTTTTAATGACGAACCTACAAGAATACACAGTGTGGTAATAAACGGTATATCATGCAAATAGAAATTATCTTACAAATTAATCCCTTCTCAACTCACCTTAGTCACCGACACACTAAACACATTAAGCATTAAATATCATCATCACTAATATTATAATGTTTTCAGCGTTTATTTATCTACCACGCACTCTTAACTTGAATATTAACTTCTCTTTTTTACTTCGAACGTGCTTAACATCTCATCGACGAGACAATTACAGACGATTGAACACAACTTCATATCAGGATAGGAACTGGTAGAAGAATGGAATCAACGATGACATTTGTTAAGTGACTATAGCAGTATTTGTCTACAGTTATATTGCGAAACCACGGAAAACAAATCAGAATAGCCGGTGCTAGGAATCGAACACCTGTCCTCCCGAAATAATTCGTGTCCAAAGTGTTACCGTAGTGTCACATTGCGCCGTCGAATAATTGAATGGTGTTATGCAGAAGGCATCCGAGATACAAACGTCAAGAGCAGACGGAAAACAACCTCCTAAATTATTATATATTAAAACTTCAGGACGTAAGCAACCAAAGTCAAACAGAGGTACGGTATTTGATAGTAATCAGTTACATTACTTAACAAAATAACAAAAAATGTTTTAGTAACAATTTATATGTTCTCATTTATCAAGTTATGAGTTGAGATTGAGGCATAAGTTACAATTATGGAGTAGTGTCGTTTTTATTCATGTTATTCACATTTTCCAAAATAATGTTCTGTAAAAAAATTTTTAACTGAATTTCTGCATTTAATTTGAGTATTGCAAGGATGTACTGCATTTTGCATACAATTACAAAAAAAAAAATTGTTTACGAGGAAACTATTTTAAATAACACCACCATAAATCCAAGTCCCTCAAATATTGGATGGTCTCCTCCTGCATAATAACATTCATATTATCCCTTACATATGAGGATAAAATATTAAGTCACTTACTTTTTAATTATTTATTTTTTTTATCCCAAAACCTTTCATGCAGAGCTTAATGGATGTTAAAATTATATTCAAATGAAAACGCGAGTATTTTTGAAACTCGGTTGTTATAGAGGCGTGGGTATTATCATATTAAAACTATAAAAATTAAAGTTTTCCATTCATATGGATTTTGTAGCTACAAGCCCTTATTTTTCTAAGAACAGTTTTTAATTTTTACTTGATGTATAAATTGACGTCCGCTAATAAAATATCTACTCAGCAAAAAAGTATAATCGAATTATGTTGAGTAATTCAGATTTTGTTGACGACTGAATATTCCAGGCGATTGTTCGATGTCTTGCCTTTCCATACCCCTTTAGGCACGGCATCAGTCGCCATATTGAATTAGTTTATTTTTCGCTCTTATGAAATTCTGAGGAGAAAAATGTGAAATTCGCCATTACAATATCAATTCTATTTACCTTGCGCGACAATAACAGCATCGCTGTTGAACTTTCAAAGTATATTTTAGCCGAAATTAGTCGAGAAAATTGTTATATTCTTAAATTACTCGACTGATTGTGCCTTAAATATACGTTAAAGTTTCAACTACGATGCAATTATTGTAATACAAGGTAAATAGGATTGATATTATAATGGCAAATTTCACACTTTTCTTCACAGAGTTTCATAAGAGAGAAAATAAATAAATTCAATATGGCGACTGACGCCGAGTCTTAAGTGTTACGATGCGGAAGACTACACTGAAGTACGAGATCCACAATGTTCTTAAATAAACCTTGAGTGTGCAGAAGAATATTTTCGTATTTATAATGAAAACAATGAAAGTATTTGGTTCACGAACGGTTGTCTTGCCGAAGTTTGACTCTCTGAGTAACATAAGTTTGACAACTTTTTGACAATAGAAGATAAGGTAAGTAGGCTTTACGTCTAATCAAAAGCGAGGTCATTACAGACGGTGACACATAACTTTGGTACAATAACGGGAGCTGGAAGATGAATCGGCCATGGCCTTTCTTAAGGAACCATCCCACAATTCGCCTAAAGCGATTACGGGAAACGACGAAAACTGAAATCAGTATGGCCGGAGCCGAGGATCGAACCCGTGACTTCCCGAATGTGAGTCCAAGGCGCTACCGTTGCGCCATCTCGCTCGGCGGCAAAAGAAGAAGTCATTATTATTTGTTTTGTCTTTACCTAAATGAATTAATTATACGACACGCAATTATTTAAAGGATAAACAAATTCGAAAGTCAAGTATGTATTGTTCGAGACTTGGGGGGAAAATCTGTATGCTGAGGATGTATTTAGGGTAACATTTTAGTGTCAATGTTAGCTACGTCCTTCCAATTTGGCCGCCTCACGCTTGCCAATGTAGTCGGCACAGTTTTAGTATCGAGTGCACGAAGTACTGTTGACCGCGGTTGTTTGGTTGAATTTCACAAAGGGTTGGCACCAGTCGGCCTTCGAACACAGTGCCAAGAGCACACGGGGCCAAGAAGGTGGGAGAACACGGAACGCTGTCAGTTGCAAATTAAGAAACGTTTTCATTATGCCGGTTGCCGCTTGACCACGTCTCGCTGTCGACCACGCGAGGGAAAAAAAAAAAGAACACATACACTGTAACTATTTTAATGGAAATGCTTCGTAAATTTACGGAACGCAAGCCTACTCAAGGACTGAGAGCATGCTCTCGGACATATAAACCAAGACATTTACAGTAAACCTATAGTAAAGTGACTACTAAGACCGTTCACGTATAAAATGCATAATTTTATGTTTTACTTTTTAAGAAAATCTGAAAATGACGAACATTTACTTATATATGGCAATTTTTAAAAATGACAAAATGACTTTGTTGTGTGCTTTTAAATCTTGTAGCATATAGCCAATTATATATAATTTCAGTGTAAATAATTTCATTCGAGCAAGTCACTTGGGTTTTGTTATACCTATGTTCCTGTAACTTGAAAATTCTGACTTTGACGTGCCGCCATGGGAAAACTATGAGAGCTAACAAATGTCTACAAGTGTAAAATGTAGTCACAAGTAACGTCTATAAAACGAACACTATGCCAAGCAAATATAAAATTTTGAATTATTGCCACGTGAACAACCTTAAGCCGGAGTTACAACTATCCGTCTCGCCCGTCAGTCGACCGTCCGTCCGTCCGTCAGCCACGTGACCAACCAATCAAAAGCTTTCAATATTTCCATCCGTCCGTCCGTCGAACGCTTGGCAAGCTTTGCCTTCTAAAGATAGCGGCAATCGTTACAACGGTTTCTTTTTAATAAGAAGGCTGTGAGGTTCGTTTTATTTCACATTTTTTCTTGCTTAGCACTGCAAATTCGTTACTTTAAAATACGATTAAGATAATTTTGGCATGTGGAAAACATTAAAATACCCAGATAAACTATTTTATTTACGTAATTATTACTCAAATTAAAACGTAAATAATTTTATTAGTACATATTTGCATATTATGCTCGTAAAATTTACGTCAGATGAAAAACAGCGTTTGCACTTATTAACAGCCATAGACTAACAAATAAATCCGTAAAACTAAGTAACCTGTTGAGGAGAATTTTTTCACGTCCCACGGAAATTTTCTATTTGTACATTGGTAGCGTTTTATATGGAAGGAATCACGACGGACGGTTGACAGATTGTTGTAAATCGCTAGCTTTGTAGAAGGACCTTGGACGGACGGACGACTGACGGAAGCGACGGATTATTTTAACTCCGTCTTTAACAAACACTTCACTTGTCATTTCTTCGTGATAATCATTTGTAGATTTTGAGATAAACGACAGAAGTCCACCATCAACAAACTAGGCATCACTTCATACATGTACGATTATTAATCGTCTACACTTTCCGAAGGATTTTTCAGCCATGTCGATAGACCGTTCAAGAAAGCTTTACTTTAGGAAGTTACCGTTTTGTCAACCCCGACTTTTGAAACGGCTAGCCCTTCGTTTACCCGCGTTTCATCTAAATATCGTCGTCCTTCTGCCGTATACTTTTTTATTGAACAAAAGTACTCACGACGCCGCAAATAAATATATTTCCTATCAACTAAAAATGAATTCCTGCGGTGATTCAGAAACTCGAAATTCAAAAGCTTTAAGAAATTGTGAAATGTCGAGCGCTTAAAATTGGGCAGATCAGGATCACTGTTTCCTATGCGCAGCACTTTGTCGATGTTCGGGAGCTCATTTCTGAAGGAAAATTCGTGCACTTTACGCCTTACAGCATCTTTCACATATTTTCATTTTTTTACTTATATTTTTACATACACGTTTCTTGTTCGGTGTGGTCAATACACCCTTCACTCTTATCTCCTTTCTTGCGTTAAAAATGCTTCGTTCTGAAACGCCGGTCTCTTCTGAAACCAGCTTAACTATATCCCGTACTAATGTCGGAAACTCTTTACAATTGGCGTTAAATACATTGATTAGCACAGCCTTCTGTCCGTTTTGTAAAGGCTTTCCTTGTTTATGCTTTACGACACGTGGAGGCGACACTCCAACCCGATCTGCCACGTCCACCGTCTTGCGGAGTACTGATTACTTGAGACGTTTTTACTTCGTAAAGATAATAGATAAACGTGCTTCCAAACTACAAACACACACACTATTTCATGCGCAAAGAGTGATATTACATTACAGATGATTAAAAACTGCATGCACTGAACGTTTAAATCACTACGTCTGAACTATGACATAGCATTATAAAATCAGAACTAATTCCTGCTGCAACAACATTGTTATTTAACCAGCCAGCCAGTGACTTAAAGCTCACCAGTCACAATGTTTATTTCAGCTGCAACCTTGGAACGGATAAATTATAATTTAATTCATCTGTACGCCTACACCAGCATGTGTTACTTCTGTGTATCATTAAGCGACGGATATTCAGTTATGTATGCCACATATATTCACTTCTCTAATACCGAATTTGTGTGTGGAATGTATGGTTGGTTTGAACTATCTAAACAAACAAACAGGTAAAATAAAGGCTGAAGCTGAATTGATAATTTACACTACTGTACCTTGTAATAAAAACAAGAAATAAAATTTTGACGGGCAAATGTATCATTACTCCCGTGTAACGAACAACGTAAATTATATACGAAGTGAAGATACACTAGAACGTTTTTAATCAAAATGATAGTTGTAGGAATCAGCTGGTTAGCATGCCGCGGTAATGTGCAATGCATCACAAGAGGATATGATAAAACTGTGAACATGAAGATGGGCCAATCTGGGCAGCTCTGTTCACACACGAGGACTGAAAATTGAAGTTGTTAGCGTGTCACAGCCCCGGTTCGTTTCATTTTTAATTTTCTCATCCATCCATCCTACCCTCCCTTTACCCCTTCAGTGAAATGACGTCACCGGCGCGCAGTGCCGTCATTTTACAAGCGCGCGTCTCAATTTGAGTATTTCTACCCCTCCTACCCCTTACCAAACCGGACAGTTAGCCTCGAAACCAACCCCCGTCCTCATGCATAAACAAGCTGCGAGTCAAACACCCGCGCCCTTTGACCCTCTGTCACTGGAGGCGCGGGTTTAATTTCCGGGGGACTTGGCCACCGCGACACGACCACTACACCGACGCGGGTGTACGCCGTCATGTTTGCTTTCCTGCCCTCGACGTGACATAGGGAAGGGGGACAGTCCGCGACACAAGGTAACGCTCAGGACAAATCCCCCTCCGCCCACGTGACGCGTGGAATAAACCAGTGTTACACGGTAAAACGCGAAGCTAGCAGCAGGTCGGCCGCGCAACATCGTGTAGTACACGTTCAGGAGGATATACCGTCGCGCACGGTGGAATCTCGGGGTTGTCAGCCCGAACACTTTGAGTCCGTTTAACACCGGGGTAAATCCTGGGCTGCCCTGCGGACACCGTCCTGTATCGCACCGTTACACACGATAACGACGGCATCACAACTTCCGGACATGCTGCTAAACAAGAACCGGGTTTACATGGTAAATCTCTCGACTCAACGAAGTACAGGACACGCAAGGAAAATAACCCTGTCTACTATGTACGAGGTGAAATTTCAGACAAGCCTATGTAATTGATTATTTTACTTATTTATGTATATATATATATATATGTATATACGCGTTCTTGTACATAATCATTACTTTATTTGAATGTAGGCACCAAGTCTTCCACAATACCACAGCTGAAACTCACAATAATGTAATCGAAATAGTGTTGGTAGCAAAAAATGTAATTTATTTCAATGACAAAGAAAATGTAATGT
>PNEQ01091275.1:0-11694 GCA_003012365.1 Medauroidea extradentata | reverse complement strand
ATAATGAGTTTAAATAAATTATTTATGATTAAATGCCTGGTCTCGTTAATCCGCCCACGTGCTCACGAGACCCACAAACACTGCTAAGAACCCTGAGATTGAGCTCCTCACGCCTACCCAGAGTGACGCCGAGGCCCTAACGTTTGTATAAGGTGATGATAATCTTGGGCAAAGGGGCCCTCCAATGTACCATTACACTATCATGGTCGGACTATACAACAGTTGTGGGTAAATTGCCGCCTTGCATTCGTTAAAACATTTAAAGAATTTTTACCACAATCACTGAAGTTAACCCTTGTGAGATCATTGGTCATTCTGCAATGGCCTAACATTGAAACTTGTCTCTAGACTTCAAAACAAAACTTATATGAGTGCTTTATTCCTGATTTAAAATATAGTGAATGCTTGACCACTTACTACAAAAATTTATCTTGGCTTAAGTTAAGACTCCAAATGCAAACAGCACACCTTAATCTTGTAATTCAAAACTCTGCAAACCAAGCAACCTGTTTACCTTGCCTCCCGTTTTCACCTTCTATTCTCTTACCACAATCACAAAACTCTTTTCCACGTAACTGATAAAACTCGACATTCCTCCACACAAAACCAATTTCTTTTCCAGTTCTTTCCCTTTCAATGGCTGTATCCTCTGCAAAAGTTTAAAACAGCAACATAAAGCTAGTAGAGTCCCTCCCAACTTTTAATAGCTCGTATTAACATTTTCTCCATCTATCTCACCAGTGATTTACTTCCATGTAACATTTTGTGATTGTATTTGTCTGTATATGCATGAATATTTTTTTGTAGTTTTATTTTATTTGTATAATGTTCCCTCCCTTAATTATTAGTCTTAAGCCAAGCAAAATTAATGTTTACAACTTTATCTGTAGTGATTTTCTTTTTATTTTTTGATGTAGTTGTCATAACATTTACCCAGAATGATGCATTTGTTAAATGTGATCTCTTGTGCCACATTTAAGTCTACAGAGATTTCGGCGTCAAGAGATTGTTATTCAGATATACATTTCCAGAGAAAAATTTTTGCTCAGGAAGTTGGCAAAAACTATTGTCTGCAATTGCTGTTTTTTTAAATTTTGCAAATTGACTTCGAGAAACCTACAATTCTGAACTGATGATTTTAGCACTGAATTATATACCACACACTCTTTAACTATGCCACCAAAAATTAAGCCAAATTTACATAGCACTGTTTCATATAGCCTAGCAATATTTGTGTTTCCTGCATTCTCAATCACTGTTTCGCCAATCAGTTTTCAATGAATGTAATGAACTCCCACCAGAGGTACCATACCATACTTTTTTCTGTTAATAACATAAGTAAAGTTATATATAGCAATATCCATAATCACTAAACAAGACAGGCGAATGAATTACATATAGTCTTGGACCACAGAACCAATAAATTCTCATTACGTCCAGATTATGCTGGTACTAAATTAATAAATAAACTACCAACAAGTTTAAAAGGTTTAGTTAGTAACAAATATAATTTAAAAGTAAACTAAAAGAATTTTTAATAAACAAAACTTTTAACTCAATAAAGGATTATTTAAAGAAATTAAAAAATGGCAGGTAACATGTATTTTATATATTGTAAGTTAATCTGTAATTTGACTGCAAATGTGTGTATGTTTTGCTGTAGTGTTTTATACAATCAATATAGCATGTAGTATTTATGAAAATAGTTTGAGAAATCACTCTCGATATTTATTGAGGAGTATGTGATGCTTGAAGTAGTTAAACGTTTCAGAGTCGCACATATTTTTTGCTTCCCAGCCTAAAGAAACCATCTCTGGAGTCAGCGCACAGAAATAGTTAACAGTTTCAATATGGTTTCCACAAAAACATGAACACTATGTCAGCTACAATGTCCTTGGTGAATAAAATAAGACATGCAATAAGACACATGAAAGGTAGCAGGTGCAATTTTTATTGATCTATGCAAGGCGTTTGACCTAGTTAAGAGGGCGTGGTACATAATTAAACGCAAAAAGCATTAATCTATAACTGTAGGTTCCTTGAAGCCAATTCACGAAAATTAAAAAACAGCAATCCTAGACAATAGTTTTAGCCAACGTTTTAAACAAAACTGTTACCAGTGCTACGAACTTCTGAGGCACAATCTCAGACGCCGGAACCTCATGCATTTAACTGCGGCGCAAGAGATCACCCGTAAAGAATTAGTAATTCTGGATAAATATTTAGCCTACTTGTATAGTTAGCAAATACCATTATCTAGGATTGTCATTGAGTATTTTATCCATATTGGCTTAGATAAAAGCGTAGACGTCAATTAAACCCAGACCAGATAAAACCAATTACATAATCTTTAGTTCCCATAAACATAAATAGGATATCCCTCACCCCCAACAATAGATGACATCCCAACAGAGAAGGTAAATTGTGTTTAGTACTTAGGATTACATATTGACCAACACTTAAAAATGGAATATACACGTATCACAAATCATAAAAAAAATTACTTACCTGTGTGATATACGAATAATGAGAGAAGTATATTTAAAAAATATTTACTTCTCTCAAATTTACAGTCATCTACAATATCTTAGTGCTATTTGGGGAACTGCCACTAAAAATGAAATATATGCACTTCAAACAATCCAAAACAGGGCCTTAGGAGCAGTTAACTACCCTAACAAACACTAAAGAACTCTATTTAAGGAACAAGCTGCTTCCTTTGAGAGGTATATATGAATATAATTTAATATAGTATGTCTACATTACTGAAAGGAATACTAACTGTAAAACTCATAAACATTAATACAAGACAAATAAAAGACAAATACCTGCAATCCATGAAAACAGAGTATGTTATCAACACTGAAATAGTTTAAGATGTATCTTAAACAGAAAATGTTTTCAAAATTTACCTGTTGGGATAATATAATGCCTTACTAATACTAGTGGTACTAAGACCATTAATAAAAAACTTAAGTACGATATTGTATTGTACTAAATGTGATGTTCTAACTTTCTAGGCAGCCTGAACAGACATTCAATACCTATAAATCTTATGTAAGCTAAACTGGAAGTCTTGTTGCAGTTTAGAGATTTGGTGAATTCATATTTGTACAGCCTTTGTAATGATTTATACGAGTATCACTTTAACACATTCTGGTATCATACATTTTTAGGGTTTAAGTGTTAATAAACTTGTAACAAAGTTAGTGAATGATGTAGAAGCATCGAGCACATTGAAAAGTCTAGTGAATGGTGAATTTTTTTATTTATTACTGCCTCAATGAGCATCACTTCTTACAGAGGCTATACATAAAAAAACACTATTGACAGAATTATTTTACCATACTAACTTTGTCAAAGGAATACAGAAACCTTAAAACAGACAAGTTAGACATATTAAAAAATAGCTAACATAAATTCAATCAATTATAAAATTTATTTTAGTTTAATAGGCCTAATGTGTTTATTAATTTATATTTATCATCATAATACCCTATATACTTTTATAATTTATTAACAGTACATAACTTTTCCCTCTGTAACATAAAATATTTTTTATTAGCAAACTAAATCTTCGAACAGTTGTATTTTTATACTCTTTTAGGATTTTGTTATATATTTGAATTAGTAGGCCCTACATTTTTTATACCACAAGTACCAAATTTCTTTGAACCCGAGTGCAAACTATGAAAATTATTAGCTTGTCTGGTAATATATTTATGAATATGTTTATTATATGTAAAATTTAAATTACTGTATATTAACTCATGAGTAAGTTTATATACTGTACATGATAAAACAGTCCTTAAAATACTCAAAGATTGAATCCCAGAAATTTCATAAATTAACTTAGTTGAAGTATAAGCAGAAAGTCTATACATTACCTTGATAGCTCTATTTTGTAAGATACTCAAGGAAGAGATAATGTTACTGTTGTTATTGTATCCCCATATAAGAAACATGTGGGAAAGATGACTTATGTATTAAAGAAAAATATCATTCTCAGTGACTGTATTGGTAATACATTTTTCATTTTCACAATACTCCAATAACTGGGGAAATTGTCTTTTTAATATGATTTATATGTTGTATCCATGTTAAATGTTCATCAAGATAAAGACCCAAAAATATCACCGAAGTTTCCCCTCATTATTTTCTCATTATGAAATAATTGGTTAAGATCATCTTGCAATACAATCATTGTAGGTTTGTGAAATGTCACATACTTTGTTTTGTTGACATTTAATGATAACTTATTTAAAGGTAACCAATTTTCAAGCATATATAGATCATGTTGAATGTCAATATACAATTCAACTAATGATTTTCCCGTATAAATAATATTTGTATGATCTGCAAATAAAACAGATTTCCCCAGTGGTAAAGCTGCAATATCATTAACATAAATAAGAAATAATATCCGTCCTAAAACCGAACCTTGTGAAACTCCACAGGTAATTTTTAACTTATTACTTGAATTCCCATGAACACTAACATATTGAAATTTATTTGTTAAATAACTTTCGAACCACTCTAGTGGTTTACCTCGGATTCCTATATTTTCTAATTTCCCTATTAAAATTTGATAATCAGCCGTATCGAATGCCTTTAGGAGATCCAAGAATACTCCAATCACAATCTCTCCAGTATCTAGGGCTCTTTCAATTTGCACAGTCATGTCCATAGCTGCATTTAGTGTACCAGATTTAGGCCGAAATCCAAATTGATATTTATAAAGCATATTGTGTTTACACAAAAGGTTGAACAATTGGGATTTTACAAATTTTTCCGTAATAACAATCCACTAATGATGTGTATAAGACGGCAGTAACTGGCTACTTGAGGAGACTGTCTACTTAGTGATTCAAGAGGAGTGCTTCGAGAGTACGCTATTGGCCGTGCTAGAGAGGAAGGTGTTATGCTTGTGGAGAGAGACTGGTGAAGACATCTTTGTGACGTCAGAGTCTACTGCGAGGCTGCAGGCACATACCTTTGGAGCAGTATTGGGTGAAACAAGAGGACTGCTGCGGCGGGTCGACGGACTACAAGAAGGTGCGCGACGGGAGTCAAACCCAAGACCTCAAGAGGGCAGACAGTGGTGCACTCGGGGTGCTGTGCAGCACATGGCGAGTCATCACCACTTTGGACTGTTAAGGTGGTATACTGCCCCTATTTGAGACTGTTGATTGGATACATGACTGAATTTTACTGTGATTTGTAGTGTTTAATTAATTGACGGTACACATTTTTCTTGTTCTTTAAATGTCAAAGTTAATTAACGTTTCTGCGGCACAGCAGCAGTAACTGTGTGCATAACTAATTGTTTTGTGAAGGTTATAGTTGATTGCTGTTTTGTGTACTTCATAGCTTTGTAAGCTATTAAATCCAGCATTTAATTTAACTCTCTTCTTTTAGCTTTCAGTAAAATTTTTGAGAAAGACATTTATGGGAGACTAATTAAACATTTTGAGCAAAATAATATACTTTCACCTTCACAATTTTGGTTTAGAAAAGGATCATCTACTGTAAATGCAGCGTACCACCTTACAACAAAAATATTTAATATATTAAATTACAAAGAATATGCCCTAGGAATATTTTGTGACTTGTCTAAGGCATTCGATTGTGTTAACCATGAAATATTAACTAAAAAACTACAAATATATGGTATAAATAATAAGTTAATTTTAATGATCAAATCCTACCTATCTGAACGTAAACAGCAAGTATTGATAAATGATCCTCTGACTGGTATAGAAGTAGTATCAATTTCTGGTAACATCAGACATGGGGTACCACAGGGTTCTATATTGGGTCCATTGCAGTTCTTAACATACATAAATGACCTACCAGCATATCTGGGGAAAGATGCTACAACAGTTTTGTTCGTAGATTATACAATATTCTTATTAATGCAAAAACACAAACAGAACTTGAAACAAACTCAAATAATACATTCAGTACATTAATAGATTGGTACAGATTAAATAAACTAGGTCTTAATTATCTCTACAGTAATTTTATTAGCTTCATTACAAAAAATAAAGAAACTCTAGATATTCAAATCAGTTATTTAAACAATAATATTCAACAGGTTACAACTGTAAAGTTTTTAGGTTTAGAAAGTGACCATAAAATTAATTGGAAAAATCACATTCATGTTACTTGCAAAAAACTTGGTGCTGCTTGTTACTCATTAAGGTGCCTTCCTCAGTTTGTTTCTAAAGATACATTGAAATCAGTTCACTATGCTTATTTTCATTCCATTTTGACATACGGTATATTATTTTGGGGAGACGCAACTGAATCAAAGAAAGTATTTATTCTCCAAAAGAAAGTGTTAAGAATTATATGCAACAAACGACCTAGAGACACTTGCAGAGGATTATTCAGGGATGAGGGAATTTACACTCTGACTAATCAATTTATTTATAATGCGTTGTCATTTATAACTGATAACCTGGAGCAGTTCTAAATGAATCACTAGATGCAATGATAATATTCATTTAAATTCAATGTCACTAACCGTTTTCAGAAAGGCCCCTTGTTGACACTAGTAAAAATTTACAATTCTTTACCCAAACAATATAAAGAATATGTTCTTCAAACAAAAGAAAATTTAAGGCCAAAGTAAAGAAATTACTGCATGATAAATGTTTTTATAATATTAATGAATATTTTAAAATAATTAATACTTTTAGCCTTGACTAAGGGAGCCATATATACAGTCAATAAGCTTGTTTAGTGTTTGTACATATCAGATGTGAAGGCTTGCTATGTCCTTATTCAGTAAATGTTAAGAGAAGTTTTAGTATCATGTTTATTACTTTGTCTACTATAATAAGCTAGTTATAAAATTCATAAATATTTGTTGTATGTAGACCTTGACATACTCTATACCCCAATTGTATAGGCCTACTATACAAGTAAGGGGTCAACAGAGTGAATAAAAAAATAAAAATAAAATAAATATTTCTAGTTGTAAGACCTCTATCTCAAAATAACTCATGAGAATTGCCCACATATAACTATTTTACTTAACTAGTAACAGTATTATATTTGTGAAAGAACCCCACTCTGAGCCTTGCTCAAGGGATTTAATAGTTTTCTTGAAACAATATTGTCTGTACTCTGTAGCCTTGTCAGCTATTAAATCCAGCATTTAATTTAACTCATATTTCTAGTTATAAGACCTCTATCCCAAAAGAACACGTGAGAATTGCCCACATATAAAGATTTTGCTTAACTTGTACCAGTATTATATTTTTAAAGAACCCTACTCCGAGCCTTGCTCAAGGGATTAAATCTTTTTCTTGTAACAATATTGTCTGTACATTACAAAATTAATAAAATAAAAAACCGTATACGACCCTCTTAGATCATCCAATCTCATCTGATGCTAACTCGATTTCAAGTGGGACTGCAAAATACTTCGCCTATTATATTTGATAACAGGGGATTAATATGAATTACTATTCTTGATTTATGAATGTATTGCATATGAGAAAGTAAATAAATAAAATAACCTAAAACCCCTCTTACCATTTTCTTCGACACTTAAATCAAAGTCTTCATCTTGAAAATTATCTTGTTCTTGGTTGGATTCCTTGGCTTTTTCATTCTCTTCAGGCATTCTATCTTCTGTCATTTTCAAACCTAATAATAAAAACAACGAGAACGAGAAATTTTAGGCTGTGATTTGGCGATTAGCAATTAGCTTTTCGACCGACCGAAGTCCTTCTTTTAGGTATGTTTTAGGTTGCTATAGTTGAAAGAGTTGGGTTAAGCTAACCGAGGTAAGGTTAATTCTACTACAGGTTAAAAAGATCAATATTATAAGTTTGGCACAGGGAAAATTTCTGCCACTTGAGCGCTGGTATCGCTAATGCACCAAACTGACCAATCACTGAGATTTCCTGAATTTTAAGTTTCATTAAGTTGACAATTTAAAAGGCGAAATTGGTTTCTTTTCACATGAAAATTAAATTAAATGACAAATATAATTTCCAAGTTCATTTAAATTTAATTTTAATACGGTTTCGTATTGGTCTCTTAGCGAACGAAGCGAAACTAGTGGCAGAAATTTTACCTGTGCCATGCTCTCCCATAATAAAACGTATTTTCTTTCTAACCTTAAGTAGAATTAACCTTAACCCAGGTCACCACCGTAACACCTTATTTTTTCTATGTCACTACCAAAGGCCAAATAGAATAATTAACAGTGCTCCGAGGAGCGAATCTCGTATTGCGATATTTTAATTGTGTTGTAAACAAGGTAGAAATATGCTGCGAATTTAGAAATTTTAATAATGAAGTGTCATGAGATGATGAAGCTCCTGCAGGTGTACCAAATAATGCATTATAAATAATAAAGGGTATTCTGATGGAGTAGTAGGAGGAAGCTGGAAAATACACCCCCATACGTCTAATAATTCTAAACGTAATTTAATGATGTATTCGTGTTGTAGGCTCTTTCTGAACTTTTTGCTTTTTTCACGCCCTTCCGTGCCACTTTGAGAATATTTCACTGGAAGTGTTTTTTTCATACGTCTTCGGTGGCAGGAGCAATTGCTCTTTTCTCTCTTAAGAGATGATTTTTCTGCTCCTGCTCACTGAGGATGAGCAAGGACAGAAAAACGCCGCAAAAATTAAAATTATCATGGTCAGAAGCAGACGGGAGTGTTTTAAATTTTAAGCAGTACTTTTGTTCACAAAATAGCAGCATGTACGCATAAATGTTTGATCATCCAGTCAGGAATACAGAGGGTCATGGTGTTATTTGATGAGAGAGATTGATATGGTCCGCCTACCACTGGGCATTCAGACCAGTTGTTATGCCCTCTCAGTAAACGTCACCCGCACCATGTCACAATGCAAGGTATCAAACAACACTGTATTGCAACCATACAACCAGTGAGGGTAGAGCAGAGCAGTAGAGTGTGAGTGTCCGTCTACAATGTGTAACCACGAGTAAGTGTAACCTAGGTCTTGTGCATCGGCACCAACCAGACAAATGTACATAACCTGCATATTAAAAAAGTGATATTTTTATTATATAATTAAACAAGACATGTGTTCTTAAATAGTCTTAGCAAAGTAGTCATGTATCAACGTGACTACAAATCACGTACTATAATAATAATAATGAACATGCGTGGGCCACATTTGCCCACTGAGATTCCGACCACTGCAAACTGACCCAGCTGTAAAGTACGATCCATCACTCGCCCAGTGCAGGTGCTGCACACCAAGTGCCATCATAAGCCCAGCCCCGCCAACCCCCGACAAAAACACCGGGGCTTGACGATGTAAAAAGACATCGTGCGCGGGAATGACTTCAGAGGCAGTCAGCTACAACAACTGCAGGTGCAGAACACACACAGCCTGCTCACTAATACAAGGATGGTAAGTGATACTAGACAACATGTTCACTTGTGAGAAGTGCCATGCACCACAAGTAGGAAAGGGTCACAACATCAACCTGTAACAGTGCTACATTGTCACATGCGTCAACTCCGGCCCAGTGATAGTCATGTGCAACAAATTTCACAGTCATGTGTTACTGCCCCGATTTGGGCCACAGTTGCACTAGTGCAACTGAGAGGGTTTATGAGATTCATCAACCCTGTAGCACAGATAAGCGCCTTCAACTTACAGCCTACCATGATGTCACACGCAAGTTTCTTTGGACGCACACGACCAAACTACTGGTGGGGAGGAATCTAGTTCCCAGCCACAACTTAGCTAGCGAACAGCATGCCGTTCAGACCAACGCCCATAGTCATCTTCCAACCTCAGCCAGTTACAGAACCTACCGATGTTTTCGGGGTACAGCAGGGAGGATCACAAGGCATTCCTGGAGAACTGTACAACACTGCTCCAGAATTACATGGACACTCATGTTGTCTGGTGTGGCGCCATCGGGAAGCAGCTGCGATGTGAGACACAGGACTGGTGTAATGCGACACAGGAGTATAACATGAGCTGGGTGCTGTTAGACCAAAAGCTTACAGTGTGCTACGAGAGTTCTTATTCCACCCTACGACAACAACTGGCAGTGTTCATCGAAGACCAGGGCGAGAAGGAGGACCTGAGTCATACGTAGGCAGAATGGTCAGCCTCGCGAGTCGTTATCACCCCAACCTCGCACAAGAGGACATATTCGAGCACATCTTGGACAACACGTGCCCCTGGTTCAGGGCCGCACTGCACCCTATCATCTTGGCAGATTATGACCAATTCATGCACACAACAATCAGCACCGACTGCGATAAACAAATGAAGCGTCAATTCCACCCACATAAACCAACCAACAAGCTGTCAACGACCACCAACACCAGTGTGCCGCGGGGTCGCTTCAGAGCCTGCCCCACCAAACACCTGACGAGACAAAGGCCAGGTGCAACATGACCCCGCGCGAGGACAGCATGGGCGCAGCGAGCCAGTAGCACCCGAGCATCCCGGCATGCATTGCGATCTTCTGCCACTTCTGCACCGAGGAGCAGTACCACTGGCACAGCACCTGCCCAAACCGACCATGGCAACATCTGGGAAATGGAATGGTTGGGTAGGACCAACTGCTGTGGCCTACCCATGTCCGAGCAACCAGTCAGCATCCTTGGTCAAATAAGTACACATTCCACTAATCAATTGTGCATCCCAGTGTCTGTAGACAAGCAGGCGACAGTGGTGCTCATCGACATGGCCGCCTCCTAAAATTTCGTCAGGGCCTCCTTGGTGAAACATATCACACTCAAATCCTGCGATTATACAATACAGTTAGCTTCCTTAGACAGAACATTAGAAAAAGAAATTTTAGTAAAAACAATATTGATCAATTTAGGAATATATTGAACAAAGAAAACTGGACTGGTATCTACTCTCAAACAGATCCAAACTTAGCATGGAATGAGTTCTCAAATATATTTGCAAGACATTTTAATGATGCATTTCCTGAAAAAGTAACTACGCAACACAACATTCAATCAAATAGATGGATGACAAATGGCCTTCGTATTTCACATGCTAGACTTAGGCTACTACACACTGTAGTAAGAAACAGCAAAAATGAAACCTTAAAAGTATATACCAAACAATACCAAAAGGTGTATAACAGACTAATCATAGAAGATAAAAACTTTATAATAATAAATGCATCCTCAACTCAGTAAATAAAAACAAACAAATGTGGGACCTAATCAGAGCCGAAATAAAGGAAGGAAAAAATCATAAAAACATGACAATAAACATACATGGAAAGCCTGTCAATGATAGTAGACAAGTAGCAAATGAATTTAATAATTTCTTCACAATCATACCTATTAAATTGTTAAAGGAAAGAGTCAAGTTAACAGGTATATCCACACCAACAAATCTGAGTAAAACAGTAGTTGATTCAGAAACAATTACAAACTCAATATTCTTCATGCCTTGCACTGAGCAAGATGTTATTCAAATAGTAAAAAAAAACTAAAAAAACAAAAAAATCTTCTTGGGGGCTTATTCCAGGTTATTCGTTTCCATAACGAATTCGTTACTTTTCGAATCCTTATATAACGAACAAAATCTTCGAGAATGAAAAATTCGTATTCTAAGAGGTTCTTCGTTACAGCTCGCTGAAACTTCGGCAATGTTCGGGCCTTCGTTAGCCTCCCTTTTCGGTCCTATAGCCCATCAACGCAAATGCAAGAT
>PNEQ01091274.1:0-11695 GCA_003012365.1 Medauroidea extradentata | reverse complement strand
AGGCCAAATGACGTTTAGGGCAAGTGACGTTTAGGGCAAATGACTTTTAGGGCGAGTGATTTTTAGGGCAAGTGATGTTTAGGCCAAGTGACTTTTAGCGCAAGTGATGTTTAGGCCAAGCGACTTTTAGGGCAAGTGACTTTTAGGTCAAGTGACGTTTAGATCAAGAGATGTTTAGGCCAAGTGACGTTTAGGGCAAGTGACTTTTAGGCCAAGTGACTTTTAGGCCAAGTGATGTTTAGGCCATGTAAAGTTTAGGCCAAATGACTTTTAGGGCAAGTGACGTTTAGGTGAAGTGACATTTAGGCCAAGTGACTTTTAGGGTATATGACTTTTAGGGCAAGTGACGTTTAGGCCAAGTGATGCTTAGGGCAAGTGGCTGTAGGACTGTATTGAAATTTTAGGGCAAGTGACTTTAGGGCAAATGGTTTTTAGGGCAAATGACGCGCTTCGTATGAGAAATATACACAATAAACCCTTGAAAAATGGGGCGACGCATCACATAGCCCCTCAACAGCAAACAAAGTCTGCTTCTTCTCGTTACTTCATAGACTTACTCACCTATCGTCATTTTTCTTGCGACAAAATAGGTTGCAAAATTCAAACTTTCTCATTAGATACTGTTTAAACCAAAAACTAGGCAGAAACAAAAAACAAAAATTAACTCGCATTCTTGATTTATTATCAAAAGTAATGTCAAACATAGTTTTACAAATTCTTCACGGCATTGCAATAAACAAAATCATTTGCTTTGGCCACTCAGGAACTCACATCTTGAAGAAAACTGAAGAAAATAAATTTAGCACTGATGATGTCCACACGTAACTTATAGAGTTTCCTCATCTCAGTGAAAAAAGAAGAATACTGAGTGGTGAAAACCAGACACAGAAGCCCTAATGGCCACTTGCACAGGAGGAAGAAATATTTGCTTCCATAACATTAAAAAAATTAATTTCAAAAGTCAGAAAATAAGATCTCAAAGTAAACAGACATTTTTTTTTCAAAGCAATTTCATTTCTATGAAATACAATCCTTTAGCTTTACATTCATGTTTATAAAACTATTTTATAGCTCTGTTCGTTTTTGGAACATCTTGTCTACAAATACCGTGACTTTACCCAGGAATTAAACCTGAGTTACAGTGGTGACAGGAGTGTGTTCTGAAAACAACAAAAAACCTGCATCTCAAATTCAAACCTAAGTGATAACATAGCAATAAGTAACAATTTTGATGAAGAAATGCTCCACAGTTAACATAAACCTACCTACTAGCACAAGTGACAAGAAAGAATGTGATCCAGATATTTAAAGTCAACAAAAAATACAAGGGATCAGCTGTGCTGATAATAAGGAACAAAGAGAAACAACTCACTAATACACAAAAATACATGATCCTTAAGGTGGCAGTCTACCCGAGCTGCCAAGGTGGTGTAAGGAGCCTCGGCTATGCCATTTTTGCTCAAAGCAGCATGGCACGGTGGTAAATTAACCACTGTCCTTGTAGTCTCTCTCTCTACCCAGTCGACACTCACTAGCCCTCCAAACCGCTTTGAACGGACACTGTCTTTAGCCAGGAAGTGCCCGGTCAGAAGAACACAAGTCAGATATTTGGCCCAATTGTTCTGAACATTTCACTAGCAGCACATGACGAACACAGCCCCATACAAATCTAAGTATTGAGAATGTTTCTTTTTTTTCCCCCTCTTATATTTTTAAAACAGTTGAAAGACTCTTGGCTAAGTAACACGTAAGATATTACATTGAGGGAGATGAGCGGTAAATGTGAAAATATAATTTGCTGCCAGATTAGTGGCGGATATTTATCAAAGGAAATTAATTTCTATGACAACATAAGAAATAGTATGTTGATATCAAATACGACACTTGTGCGTTCAACCTCGGTTTGTAACCATTCATATGTTTAACCAGCATTGTTCGAAAATCTGTGCTGTGAGCAAAATGTAAAATGTATTAAATCACTAAACTACTTATTCCGCTATCTTAAAATTATTTTCTACAAAAATCTATTGAGAAAAAAAATTATAGAAAATATCTAGGCCCTATCTGTAAAACAAGTAACATCGGTTCATTGAGAACACTCTAATAACACTGGTATTCGTAATAAAAATAAAGAGCTCTATGCTCAGCTGAAAAGCAATACAGTAATTTTCCTTATTGCACAAATATTGCTTACTAAATTTCTCCTTTATCACACTCTCCGACAAGCTTACAAGTATACATTCTACACTGGTAAATCACACAAAAAAGTATGTCAGAAGACAAAAATAAAACATATAAAAATGCGTAAATAAATTAAAATATTTGTATGGTCACTGTGCGCATAATTTTAAAATAAAAATATACACATTGTTTAATTTCACATTATCATTGCTTTAACAAATTAAGACACTAATACAGTTAATTTTACACAACGTTTAGGCCTACATTTGCTGGAACTAACATGCGCCTACCTTTCAAAGTATTTTTAATTGCTGGATAAGAACTAGTAACTGATAAAATGTTGATTAATATATTCTCAACTCCTTTAAAAAGTCATAAGTAAATGCTTAAAACACACTTTGAAATACGCAAAAGCTCTTAATTTTTACTGTACTATTTAAGTAATGTTTATTAAACGTTTATGAATATTTCGGTATGAGAGAAAGTGATATCAATACTGTAGCGTCCAACATAATTACAGTGATCTTAAATATCCTGCATGAGGGAATGTGAGAATCATATGTCAGTTAATACTTTATTACAATGAGTAGAGATGATGGTATATCGCGAAAATGTTTTGTGCCATTAAACCCTTGAAAACGCTGAACTTAATTGCAACATGTATGATTCCGAGATGCACGTCTGACACAACATAGCTCTGCAGACCAGTAACAGGCTTCAAATATTACAATAGCGGGATTCTTATTGGCTCAGTCAAATAGGGCAACAGTTCTACGTACAAGCGAAAGCCAGTAAACTTCTGGTAAGCTGAAAATAAGTTGAATCCCAGCAAACTGTCAAGTTTTCCCGCGATAAACCATCATCTCTAAAAATGAGTTTATTCTTAGATTCTGTGAATTTGTAAATGAATTAATGTCCCTGACTATTAGTATGTTCAAAACGCTAGTTTTTTGTATATTCTTAAAAGGGTGTAATAAATAATTCAATGTTAAAAGCATCAATCTATAACTGTAGGTTTCTTGAAGACAATTTTAAAAGGCAAAAAACAGCAATACTAGAAAAGATTGGAACAAAATTTTTTCCAGTGTTACGAACTTCTGAGGCACAATCTCTTGACGCCGGAATATTGTGCATTTAACTGGAGTGCAAGAGATTACACGAAACAAATAAATTTTTCTGGATAAATATTTACTTATAATGTTGGTAAATACCATTATCTACAATTGTCAATTTATATTTTATCCATATTGGCTTCGAAGATAGTGTAGAATTCAATTGATATTTTCAGCTTTTATTTATCTACACTCAACCTTAACTGCATAGCAAACTGATGGAACTACCCCACACTCATTATTTCACTTAATATTTTATAGATAATTCCTACATTTATATTATTTTTACAACTTAATTACAATTTTATGATGACAGAAAACTAGTTCAAATGAAATTAACATAGACCAGAAAAGTTTCTTAGCCCGATTTTGTAAATGATTTGTGTACCTTCCGACTATAAGTTTGAAGTTAAAGAATATTGTCCGTTCATTCTCATACATTAATCTTACCAATTTGAAGATATTCATGTCTGTTACTGTTTACTACCCAATTTAACAGCATAGCATTTCCAATATACTCATTTCTAGTCCCATGCGCTAAAGCGACCTTCACAATTGTGCGTGATATGCCTATCCTATTTTTGTTCTGAAGTGAGTTACAAAAGAGAGTTTGCCCTACGCCATCAAATGTAACGGAAGTGGTGCACTTATCATATACACACGTAGGCAGGTACACTACACAAAAATTTGCATACCCATGACAAAAAATTGTGATGCCCGCAAAGCATCAGATTGTTGAATTTAGTGAAACTAAGCAACTGGTTTCGAAAGTTATTTGCGACCAAATGCATCAATGCAGTAATCAGTTGGTGATAATGCAACCACATCATCTTTGCAACCAAAACCGGGCGGTTGAAGTGGAAACAATCTATTGAATGGTCTTTTTGCGATATTTTCACACATCGGAATAAATATTTACTTCTCAGTCTGCTACGGATGGCTATATCACAAGTATTTTGTATCGCAGTTTAAAAAATATAATATGTACTTTGTAAGACCATCCCTATGCTGAGAATTGATAATGTATCTTGTAGGTAATATTTATTTCTTTATTTCAACTTAGTTCATAACTTCTTTTTTTTTTAAATCTACTTCTAGAAAATCTGTCATGCTAGAATATGTGTATGCCATTATTATGTATGGAAAGTTAAAGTGCTACATAAAGTTGAGAGTCCATTTTCAAAAAACCAAAATCAAGATTTGAATGTGAAATGAATAGTGGCTCTATATTTTAATTAATATTGAAACTATGTTTTGGAACCAACGTACTGCAAGGCCTTTCCAGTGTTTAACTTATTTTTGTTTTGTGCATGATCGTGGCTAATTAGTTTCCATTGGCTATATTTTCTTTATTTAAGCATATTAAAAGTCATTGCTGAACTCAAGGCTTTACATAACAACATAATTTGTAAACTCACAGAAGAAGCAAATTTTAATGTTCACTGTGTTCTTTGGGATTTCTTTCCGCTGCAGGTATTTGAATATATTACGTGGAATTACGCGTTTGGAAGTATCAAACGTTACGGTGCTGGAAACATTTTATTTTAGGCCAATTAGCGAAGATAAAACTGTTCATGTTCCCAAATACACTTAATATGGCAATAAATTTTCTTGGCAAGTATTTGAAGTGCACTATTGATTATATTAAGAGTGTTAATTATGTAAAGAAAGTATGTTATTTATGCGGAAGTCACATGAATATGTGACATTTTAAGACCTCATATCATAAATAAGTTTTTATTAGTAAAGTGATAAAAAAAAAGAGCGTAAACAGGGCCCAAATATTAGTATTAATTTTGACAGAACACAAAAGTTACATTTCAGTGGAAGTCAAATATGCTCATCATTCTTTTTCTTTCTTCCTTCAAAAAGTTCAGATCACTAATGGTGCAGTTGAAAAGGCTGTTGTACTTGCTTAATCAACCAATCTCTGAAAATATGTGCAAAAGAATAAAAAAATTCTACAATCTTGAATGCATTACGTTGTTTTCAATCGTTGTAGTTATAAGCGATTCTTCACATTCATTTTGAAATGTTTTGTTGTCAGGTATATTAGCTGCTTGAACAGCATCATCCACTACAGTATGTAGAGAAAAAAAATAGTAACAATTTAATTTGGATAATTTTTCCGCTGTCGTGAACGATGGTAACGGCTGTATATCATCAAAAAATTAAAGTTTTTTTTCCCTGTCTCCTGCAAACAACTAGTTTGTTATAGCCATTTCTTCTTATGTTTCTTTGGCTACGAAATCCATGAAGTGCAGGATGTCTTCAGCATCAGCATTTTGAAGTAGGCTACAATGCATTCCTCATAGGTCCTTTAACAAAAATTAATACTGAATTATAAATCTCAAATTAAACACACCTCCCCCCAACTATATTTTTGTCTAAATTTGTTTTTCTTTCTGTCTTTGAACTTTTATATTATTAATATTAGCTTGACCAGTAATTGGAAATGTGTTTACAATTTTTATTCTTTTATTTTGTTTGGCCCCAAAATAAAAACCACCCAGTTTAAGAATCTATCTAGAAACAGTAACCTAAATAAGTGTTCCTACTATACACGAGAATATATTTCAGAAAACATAATTTTAACACTTTTATAAAAGCAAGTAGCTTCAGTTTCCTCAGCCAAAAATTTGGTGGTACGCTGGAGGACTTATTTAAATTTGTAAACTGACTTTGGCAGTTGAAAGTAAAGTTAACTAATTTAAACAATTTGGTAAGTTAGCTGTTAATAGTATGACAATTTTGATAGTAAGTTCACGGTCCAATAATATTTTATTATTTCTGCATTTTATCACAGCGCAGTGTTATGTTATTGAGAAGGTGGAAATTTTACGTGTCGCAATGTTGTTTTCTCGTAGTTGGGGGCCTAGAGTGCTCGACTTTTCCGAGGGTTTTCAAAATCCGCCTTCCCCTGCTCTTTCATTTCGGCAATGCTCCATTCTAGGGTCTTACCTCATCACCATTCAGAGACAACAGCCTACGGTCTGCACCTCCCAATGCTGTCGTCTCGGTGGTTGGTTCCCTCACACTTGATTAGTACACCCCCACTCAATATTTATTTATTTTTAGCAGGTTTCATTTTAACTTATATGAGCACATTGTTTGCCAATGTACTAGCATTAAAAGTACTCCTCAACATTTATATATTAAAAAATCTGTATTTATTTGCAATGTATTTTGCAACATATGATATTTAAAAGGGTGTAATAGAAATTTAAATGACTGTTCAAATATTTCGGAATCTATGTAACATTTTACATTGATTGGTTTTAATTTTAAAGCTCTCTATTGTTTGTAGATGTAATTTTAACTTTAAAAATCTTTTGAATTACTTTTAAATTGTCAACATTCCAAGTGTACCGAAGTTAAGCTTATTTCACTGAAGGAAAAAATTTGTTGCAGAAGGTTTTAATATTTTATTTACTTAAAATATTAAAGAATTTTCTGGGATTCCACAAAACTTACTGTCTTTAAAATATTGATACTTGAATACTCTACATAAAATATTAAAGAATGCATAGATACTGTGTTTGTTAGAAAGAACTTAAGTTAAAATCTTATGGTGAATTCGAAAACATCACAAACGGACATGCTCTGGAAGTTATAGTTTGACCCATGAGGGATTAGAAAGAAGTGTTTTGAATTAAATATAAACTGTATGACTACAAATTTTCATGATGTCGTTTACCACTGTGTTTATTTAAACGTGAGCGACGACAAGACACAAGTCATTATTTTGTAAACTATCTTAAGTTGCTAGTTTTCACCCTGACATAATTAGGCACTGACACTGTCGTGTCACTAAAAATTTAAAAGTCCTCTGAAGAACAATTTGTGATGAAACGGAAAATACACACATTTTGCGTACTAACCCTTTTAAAGAAGAGCAAATGGAAAGTATGTATGTTCCCTGCAGGACAATTTACTTGAAATTTGGAAATATTACATTCTTAAAGAATAAACCAGACACAAATTTTACAAGGTGTTTGTTTTCTTTCCCCGTTGGGAGAGCTCCCATATTTTTGCATTCGGGCATTTCTCCAGATGGTGCTAGTCAACTCAAGAACATATCTGTTAGATACGCTCAAAAATCTCCACTCAGCTCTACACTCGGTTGCTATAAGGTTTTGTTGATGACGTTATTTTGAAATCTCTTAGTAAAATAAAAATGTGTATCGTCTAGTGTACAGTTGCTAAAACTGTAGTCTGCAACAACTTCTTGTGGTTAGTAGTTTGAGGCTTAGTGGTCCAAAACTTCACCAGTTTTTTTTCTACAAAAGCTAACTTTAAAATTGGTGTCGTCATTATATGCATTGATTTTGGTTTCGGCATTATATTAACAACAATAATTACAAAACAAATCCTTAGGTACTACTTGATGTTATACTTGTTTGGTCACTTCACCAGACAAAACTTCTTGCACAACCTTGACCCCCATCAGTACTTTATCCATCATCATTACTGAAAATTTTGACAGTCATTGCAACAAACAGGTAAAATATTAAGAGCTGTATTCATATACTATTTTTAAGGTACTTCAATCTCTAGCCAAAATTAATTGCTCCACAGTCACCACTGACGTTTTGTCTTTTATAAAGCATTTGTATTGCCCTCTACACAATTCAGATTTGACAACGCATGGTTTAATTTAACAAAGCAGAAAAAGAAGTATATAAAGGAGATTATTCATGTATGGAACCGATGACTTTAAAACAAACTTGGTTGTTATGTGATCTAGTTATACTTAGTAAATAATTAGAATGTCAATTATTTACTATTGCTTCTCTTTCATGATTTTAATATAAACAATGTTCTTTGATTACATGCTATTTATGAGAAGATTTCTAAGCGCCAATTATTCGTAAAGGTCATGAATTCCCATAGAAACACGAGTAACATGTAGGTGATTTACTATCATTACACTAACATTTCATAACATAAATTGCATCTTCCGTATTTGAAATACCACTAAACATTGTGCTTGTTTTTTACAATTTGTACCGGGAGTCGAGGACTCCGGTTCACCACACCTGAAGATCTGTTGAATATACTATATCTTGGACTGGCAGCGAGGTTGCTATGGAGGAAGTTGGTGTGTGTGCCCTGTGTGACTAGTGGTTTGAATACCCCGCCCGGACTTCGGCCGTGTTCGGCCGCCGTCGGATGCGCTTGTGTTCGCTCTCCCCCCCTTCCCCCACTTCTCCCTCCCGTGCCTAGCTCAGACGCTCAAGTCTGCGAGACAAGTAGTCTTCTCCTGGCCCCGAATGTGGGCGGTTGTGTTCAGCTTGCAACCACGGTGCCACACCTGAGCCGTGTCATCGGTAAGTTCTTCTTTCGTTTAATTTAGTTTGGTGTTTAAATTTTCCGCGTATTTTCAGTTAGGTTTGGTTTAGTGATTGTTTTCGTTGATGACACGTCGAGGGTGTGCTGTCGCGGCCGTGAGCCCAGTACGACTTGGGATTGGTCCCTGCCTTTTTACGGAATAAAGTGGTGCACGTGTGTCGGCCACAGCAGTATTGTATTTTCATCCTAATCTTGCATCGTAAATCTGTGTAAATCTCTCAGTGGAGAAATATCCTGTGTTCAATTTGTCATGGATTGTATGATATTGTGCGTTATATAAAATTGTTTTGCCAAGTTCTATCTTACATCATTGGTAGCTTTGATAACCCTGTGTTAGTGTCGTGCCTTAAATGTGTGTTCTAATGGAAAGGGTACTGGTGAGTGGCACTGGGTCTTGGTCGATTCTTAGCAACGCCAAGATTAGCACCCTGTTATTACTGTGTCTGCTAGATGCGGGCTCAAATTCATGAAACAATATTTTTTATTTTGTTATATTGCTTAAATAAAAGTTATATATCTGGTTATTTTATATGAGGACTTATTCTCACTGTAAACCAAAAACATGCATTTTTAAAGAATGCGGTGTATTGTAAGTGAAATTCACAACCTCTATAAAATAATTTTCTTTCTCAGAATGTGTGTGCCACTGAGAACGAAAGGGTGACATGCACGGAAACTGATAATTTTGCAGTGTTGCCAAGCATTTTTGTAACTAATTACTGTGAGTGGTTAGTTACCATTGAACCTGTTTTAAAATTGTCACTGAATACTAACAAGTAAGTTAGTAACACTTTAAAAAAGTAGATTTTTATTTCAAAATAGTGCTTTGAAAAAATTATACTAAAATTAAAGTGTTGATGTTAAAATGTGATAAATATAAATGCTTTCCGTAGAATGTGTATTAAAATCCTGATCCCGCCATACTTATTTCCGTTTTCTGTAGTTTCCATAAATTGCACAGGCTTGCTACACAAAAACTATGCCCACCCTTAGCATTATTTTACAAGCACCTATAAGTTACCAAGTTACTGGTATAATACAAGATAAAAATTATAGAAAAAATTTAGGAAAATTTTGTTTGTCGATTAAATACTTTAAAATAATTACCGAGACATTAGAGTTATTTTTAAATATGGTGTTTGGTTAACAGTTAAATAAAGCTAGACATTAACATTTGCGACCTAGAAGATTACATTTCCTAGTTATATTGGGTTTTAGAATAATGAGTAATTTTGGACGGTTTGAGTGTCTGATATATAAGATGATAAAGCAAGAAATGACAGTAACTAATAATTGTAGACCCATTCTGTGACCACAGCTATAGTTGAACATTGTGCAAAGCTGTAAGAAATAAGTCGTTGACATTTTAGTGAACAATTTCTGTAGAGCAAATTTTTAATCTGAAGTGCAAGCAAAAGTCCTGTAAATATGCATTTAATTTCTTTCCCACCCCTTCTCTGTTTGACCCTATTTTATAACTGCAAAACATAAAACTCAGAACAAAAATCTGTAAACATTTAGGAATTATGAAGTAAATATCTCCCAATTTAAGAAAATGAGAACCTGTTCGATATCTTGTGTCGCGACATGACAGAGAAAAGTAAATAATGATATAATCCCCAGGCAAAAGAGAGATAGAGAATTTGTAATTATGCTGCAGTTGAAGTAAACGCCATTTTTTTTTCTAAAAATGTATTATAGAACCTATAAAACTGATATCTAAAAAGTCAACAAAAGCAAATTAAAACTTTGGCTAGCTCAATGTTGTTTACAACGGAAAAGTTGCGCTACCAAAGGAAATGTATGTGCATAAAAAAGAATATAATGCTATATATAATGTATATAATGTATATACATCATATATACAATATTCCCGGTAATAAACTAGAGTAACAAACTAGTTGTAAACTTTTGAGTTCAAAATTTCAAACCCACTGGTGATCGTAATAATGATGACTCAAAACCATAATATGAAACGAAGGATTTCTTTGGCATAGGAAACGAAAAGATGCCGAAATAAGTTTGCTTACAAGTAAAAACGTCACTCAAGTACTCGAATTCCCCGTAGTGAAAACTGGAAAGACCTCACCGGAATCAAATCAAACACAGATTGCAGTGATCTGGAAGTGAATAATCATTAACAACTTCGGTCTTCATCGCCTATCAGTAACACGTTTCCTTCCTTTAATTTTCTTGCGAAGAGCGCTGAGCCATAGCATCGCCTTCTTCAGAACACAAAACATGTAAAGTAGAGAGATGACACTCATATGAATTGAGCGGATTTTACCGTGTGTGTGGCCACGGGTAGTTTCATGTATTATTTTTATTTATTAAAACTTTTGAGGTATTTGTTTATTGAAGTTGGTAAATATTTTGGTTAAATCACAATTTTTTAAATTATGAGTAGAAGAGTGACACTACCAAAATTTCAAGAATTAATTCTCGCAAATTTTTGTGATGTACAAAATTTGTAACGTCATTCCTTCAAGCAAAATTGTACTACTTCCTTATCTAATAAATAAACAATTGAACATACTATAGTGATTCACACAGAAAAATTCGAACTTAAAACCTAACGATTATTATTTTTGTGTCATGACAAAATAAGCATTAAAACCAAGAAACATGACATTAAAAAATGGTAAAAGTACACTGCAAAAAACAAAAAATTTTAGTAATGCATTATAGAAATAATAGAGCACGTTTTGTACAGCACGCTAACATAAGGTAAGAGTTAACTTCCTGAAATTTCTTTGGCATCACTCTACAACACCCAATAACGAGGCGAAAAATTGCATGAAATCAGAATATTAACAGAAAAGGGAAGTAAGAAGAAGCTAACAACTGTGTAATGGGTCATTTCATGTCAAATCACCTAGGGCCATGTGCTCCAATGTCACAGATTTCGTTAAAATTTTTTGTATGCATACATAGCTATAACACGAGTATCTTTGAATTATTTCAGATTTTTCAGATAAAAAATGAAAGAAAGAGAAATGTTCAAAATTTTCGGTATTGAAGCATATAATTTTCTCAGATGGTTTCACCAG
>PNEQ01091273.1:0-11695 GCA_003012365.1 Medauroidea extradentata | reverse complement strand
AAAAAAAAAAAAAAAAAAAAAAAAAAAAAAAAAAAAAAAAAAAAAAAAAAAAAAAAAAAAACTTTCCTTTGATGCCTTCTTTTTAACATTCGGACAACTCCACCCCTTACAGAAGTGTCACTGTCAATTTATACATCCATTTTACCCAATAAAATTAAATTTAGGTAACATTGGGTTTTCACTTCCATGTCCATAGATATTTAAAAAAAAAAAAAACAATTTTTATCAAAATTTTGTTTTCCTTTTAACAAATATTCCGATATTAGCATTCCTGTTTAGTGTTATTAATAAAATTAATGAATTAAAAAAGGTTTAACAACACAAAACACATTGCGTTACATATAATTTACTGTTTTTTGTACCTGTTTAGGTCGGCTATACTGGATGAAAGTATGCATTACAAAGTTGTTGAACACATATTTACTTCATTTTACAAAAAATACACCACGCTAGAAATTAATTACCTAAATACATAAGTAGTTAGGTTTTAAGCTACAAAATAAGTTTCACATCGTACTACAGTGAAATCTCAGTATAAAGTACTTCAGTATTAAGTACTTTTCATTATAAAGTACATAATTCCAAACACCTAGAAAGAGTTTTTAATTTAGTAACTGTTCAGTTTAAAGTACTTTCAATATTAAGTATACAATTTTTAGTTCCCGTCATGTACTTTGTACTGAGATTTCACTGTATAATCATATTTATGTGAGTATACTCCCAATATTTTCCCCCAAAATAAAGTAAGTTTTAGAAAAGCTAAAACTAACCAGACCAAAAAGATTACATTAAACTACTGTTACAAGTTTAGGCAAAAACTTTATATGTGGGCAATTCAGAGTTATTTTGGGATAGAGGTCTTATGATTATAAATAAAAGAGTTAAATTAAGTGCTGGATTTAATAGCTCACAAAGCTTTGAAATACACAAAACAGCAAACAACTACATATAACTTTAACAACACAATTAGTTATGCACACAATTACTCCTGTGTCACAGACACGTTAATTAACTTTGACAATTAAAGCACAAAAAATGCCAATCATCAATTAGTTAAACAATACAAACCACAATAACATTCAGTCATATATCCAATCAACAGTCTCTCAAATAGTGACAGTGTACAACCTTAATAGTCCGCAGTGGTGATTAATCGCCGTGTGCTGCGCTGCACCCCGAGTGCACCGCTGCACCCCGAGTGCACCGCTGCACCCCGAGTGCACCGCTGTTTCACTCTTGAGGTCTTCGGTTCGACTCCCGTCGCACACCTTCTTCGCTCGTCAGCCCGCCGAAGCAGTCCTCTTGGTTCGCCCAACACTGCTCCGAAGGTAGCCACCTGCTGCCTAACAGTAGACTCTGCACCAGTCTCTCTCCACAAGCATAGCACCTTCCTCTAGCATGACCAATATCGAACTCTCCCCGAATTTACCAATACCGAACTCTCCCCGAATTTGTCGATTCAGTCCTTATATACTAGGCAAAACAGTCGGGTGTTCCCCGCATTTCAGGGGTCTAAAAATAGATATTACAACATGTTTCGGACATGACTAGTCACGTAGGCTGCCTCCTACGATGTATCTCGTCGGGATTCCCACTATGAGACAGCCCAGCTTTGAGTCATGGGCCAGCCCTCAAGGTGTTTCGACACAGGCCCCAGCCAGCCCGCCCTCAGAAATACAGCACGTAACACTATTTAATAATGCAATATTTGGTTAATATAACTTTACACTTGAACCAAAAATAACTCTTGATAAAGTTACAGCACTTTGCAGCGGCTCATATAAAAAAATATAGTATGGAAAATAAAGTGTTTTTTGAGTGTATTAATTCGAAATTCATTGTTTATGTAGTAAATATAATCGAAAAATTTTCTATTAGTGCAAATTTTGGGTATTCGAATTTCTTACATTATAACTGTAATTGTACATCAAATATGTTTTACCGTGTGTATTATAGAAGACTTAAAATATTTTAATTTCTCAGTATAGTACCACATTACTTCATTTATAAAAAACCTGACATTTAAGTAACAGGCGCAGTGCTTAACAGTTTTGAAAACAGCTTGGCTGATTAACACACCTAACACTACACCACTTAACTATCTAACACATACAGTATGATTGTTACTAAAATTACTCGGAAATTTTGCAATTGGTGACAAGTTTTTGTGTAAAAGAAGGGAGGGAAGCGCGTGAATAGAGCAAAAGGGGTAGTAGGAAGCATGTGCACACTGACCGCCACTAGACACTACGCAGCCGTAGCCAACGAAACCAGTCCTCTGCTTGCCTGTCCCCTGGTGTTGCGTACCGAGCGCTCCCCTAGATTCTCATCCTAGTGGCTGGCGAGTGAACGAGCACCTAGATACCCAGACACCACAGCACGGTGGTGGACAACACAGAAACTAATTCACAGACAGTGCTTCGCGTCTCCATTAAAATGTGCTGCAGTGCAGCGTGCTCTATTGACTAATACTCTCACCTACAAAAGGTAGTGGTGTCTAGCGAGATATTTTCTGTTGTGCCTGGCGATAAAAGCAGCAAATTAATAAAAATAAAAAAAAAAACTTTATTATTATATTATTTATACAGACTTTTTGCAACAAATTTATTACTGTAAACTCAATTTGTTTCTCAGATACTAAAAAACCACTTGAGTGTATAAAGTATTTTTAGTGAATATCAACCAGTTCGTTTCACGAGTGCGGCTGCCTACCAGTTATAATGGCCGTCGCCACATGTATTTTATTATTACTTTACGGTGTCTCGCAAACTTTTAACACAGATTCCACAGCAATTTTTTTTTTCCATGAGAATTTTCTGAATTTTGTTGCAGCAGGCGGGGAAGAGACAGAAAGATGACGGCTATACAGTATTTGTTGTCACTTCCAATGCAGGCCTCAAAATGGTCTATTACCTCAAAATAGTAAATATAGTGACTGACTTACTTGGAAAAGTGACTACGAAGTGACTATAAAGTGAAAAAAGTGACCAAAAAGTGATTTCACATAAAAGTATTCAATGCCACTATTAGTACCTTTCTTACCTGAAAAAACACTATGTCAAATACTTGTTACCTCTGTATTACTATATGAAACACATGCGGCATAAATATTGTAAACTACTTATTTATATTTTTTTACTCCATACTCATGTTTCACATACGATACTAGACAGTTTTCAGTGAAAATATTTTAATGTTTTCGTCCATTTTAATAAGATTCTTTCATTATCATTTTTACTGTTTATCATGTCATTTTGTCATAAATTTCACTAATGTTTACAAATCTACATCAATGAGTGAACATTTAGTCTGTGTGTTGTATAGACCTAAAAAAATCATTAAATACATATCAATGGAATGAGAATATACAGGTTTATAAAACAATGTTAATAACCATAAGAAATAAAATTTATTCCAACGGTAAAATCAGATATTTCATGAACAAAAAAAGTGCAATCAATTATACATTATGTTGACCTTCCAATGTTTTACATTACACGTAACAATTGAAAACTGTGAGATAATTTTATTTGTTCATATTTTACAAAAAGCATCTGTAGGGGCCTACTAATAATTTCATGCGGCAAACAAAGGGATTAAGAATTTATAACTTTGAATAACCTACACCTTTGTGTTCCGCTTCTATATTTCAGATTTAAGAGTTAGTGGACCATAGTTTTTTTTTTTTACGTTTGAGGCACGGAAACGAGGAAGGCGATGATAAGTCGAATATAACCTGTGCGTAAAACACCTCAACGCCTCCAAGCGCAGAGTACTAAACTAGAGTGCAGTGTTTATGTAGTAAATATTTCTCAATGGGATTTCAAGCGTTGACCCTAAAACTTTATTTGTGGTAAAGTATGTGGTAAAGTCCAATGCAGGTTTTTATGATTTTGTTTTACGATTAAGGTTGATATTTTCTCGGCTACAGCAACGTGAAAAAGTCTTTTTTAGCACTTTTGAGTACCTTGATAATCATGTTTTTACTTATCGGACTGCATTTTTAAAATCTTAGGTACTTAACCTGAAGTGTGATTTCTTTTCGTAGATAAACGCATTAGAAACACTTTTAGTAACAATACATGAAAAATGACTTTCCGTATCACGCTATAGCACGTCTCACGCGCCAGGGCCACAACCTCTTAAAAAATAATTCGATCCTTGTTGTCTTCTTGTTTCTTGCCACCAGTAAACTTTATTCTGTATTAAGTGATTATCTACTTGCATTTTTTGATGATTCATGAAGAAAATTTAATTCCATTTCCCCGGGAGACCAATTTTGGCAAAATTAACGTCACAACAAACATCAAATTTGTAGTTCTAAAATTTTATTTGCCTTTTTGAAATATAAATACAGTATTTATTTTATCACTACGCAGAACAAACAAAAATAAACCAGGTAACATTTAACAACCTACCAGGATAAGCAAACACGTTTCATTATGTAACCTTAACACTCGCCATTTTCCAGTTGACTTCGATACACTCAAAACTCTCTTCAAAGTAGAAGATTGATTTTGTCAATTCACATACAATAGATATATAGAATCAAAGACATGTCTTTACTATGGAACATGTAAAAAATGGAAACTATAGTTCCAGACACGCCTTTGCCAAACTTAGACAAGCTTACAATGTTGCCAAGATTACAAAGTTCAAAACAAAAGTCATTGTCAAGCCTAAATACGGCACAAATAAATATAAAATAAACTAAAAATTGTATTTACTTACCTTTGAACACTTAAGAAAAATGAAAAAAGTGATCATTTTCAGAAATATGTAGTGACTTTGGTCAATGTGTTGATGGCATGCGGGCCGTGAGCACGCTCGCCAAGTGTTCCAATAGAAGTTTATATATATAAGCTTTTTTTCACTATTTTTTTCTTTCACATCTGTGGCTTACCTGTTGACGGTAAATACCTTTTGTATTTTGTTGTTGCTTTAAGGTAAATTATTTTTTTTTTTAATTACCTTAAATACAGAGAAAGATGGGGCAGAGAGGGGAAACACTAAGTCCGATGTCATGAAACATTGATTAAGAGTAAACATTTTCGCGTCCCGTGCATTTCGTTAAATCGAGGTTCTACTTATGTTCCAAAACAGTGATTTACACTGTAACATTAGTGATGAGATTAACAATTTAATTAAAATGAAAAAAGGTAATTCTAAAAATTAAGTTTTTTATTCGTAAAACAACAAGAACCATTAACAGATGAATAAAAAAAAAAAAAAACTAGAAAAAATTCGAAACATATAGTGCTTAAAGATGGTTAACATTCTTCTTCGCAGCATTTATTTTTGGTCATGCTACATTCGTTAGCATTTATAATTTATACATAATGTTTTAAAAATATACATAATAGACTTATGTATTCAGTTTACAACAACATTTTATACAGGTTGTGTCACCTATGAGTCAACAGGTGCACTTACGCTGGTGTTTTCATGTGTACTGACATTCTGTTTTCTGCTTCATTTAAATAACCTCTGCCGAAAAAATACGTCCATGTTGGATTCGTCATGTGACAACCCAAATAGTGGCAAAACACAATTTTTATGATCTTTGCAAGTTAAATTGTGTAGAAGATTTAATTTTAATATGGCAAACCGTAGGGTGGCATGACTATAGTACAGTATGTTAATGTAGCAACAAGTACGTATGTAGAAAATATAAATGACATTTGACAGAAATAAATTGAATTATTTTTACATTTATCAAGTAGCTACCAATGAGCGTAAATGCACCTGAACCCTCATAGGCAATACACCTGGCACACATAAAAAGTAACTACCTAAACATTAAATCATCGGCTTGCTGAGAACACATGTCGGCAAATCACCAGAACTAAAAGTATACCTGCAAAAATTGTTTAATCTAATGTTCATTTACCAGAATTTTTATGCTTCAACAAGGCAGAAAGAATAGCTTCTTACATTGTATACAGTTGGCATTGCTTGACTACTACTGCTTATACTATACCTGTAACCAGCCATAGAAAAAAATTACTTTCTTTCTCCAGAATGCTACTTGTCAAAAACTTATCAAAATAGTGAAGGTGTAAGAATTTGGTAACTCTTAAAAAGGTAATATCTGTACCATGTCAGACAGGAAATTTTAATAAAGCTCATTATAAGGAACTTGCAGCGAAAACTGAGAACTTTAAGATAAGTACTGATCCCCATTAACGTGCTTTTCAAACAAATCCTTTATCCCCAGCCAGCTTGCACACAAGTATATTTTTATCACAGAAATGATGTCTATAAAATTCACGTGCTCGCGTACATACTTCGACAGATTTAGTCCTATACGTGCACTCTCAAAGTACGCTTGCTGTTGTAAAAGAATTGTTTAGGTGGAAGTACAAAATACTAGGCATGTGCGAAGGTATGTTTTTAAATGTGAAGCGAAGTCGAATCGAATCTTGAATTGTGCGAAGGAATGTCGAAGGAAAGTCGAAGTCGAAGAATTTAATTTTTTTCACATCAGACAGCAAAGAAAAAAAAAATTTATCACAAACAATTAGTAATGAAAAAAATATTTAAATATAGCGTATTTACTCATGTAACCTAACAAATTTTTTTCTAATGAATTTTTGGGTTCAAAACAGGGGGTGCATAAGATAAACTAGGATTTTTTTAGTGAGATTATAATCTCCAGAACTCGAAATTATAGTACGGAATACTTAAATGTCAACGTATCTGAACAAAACCAAATTTAATTTAATGTAACGTGAACAACTGCCTACGAGACGTAACATTTCAGGCCTACTCCCTTCCAACCGCTAGAAGAAGCCATATTTACAACCACAAATTTCCACTTTGTACAAGAGGTTAACTTCTTTGTTCACTATCGCCGATGACAAAACTAAAATTACCGAAAATGGCAATTCTGATTTAAATGAATCTACAGTCTTTACGGTTTAAGATTAAAGTCATAATAAATTGCCACCGTAATATAGAACGGGAAACGTAAACAATAACATCGTTGGCAACACCATAGATGAATGAACAACATGGAGGCACCACACTCCGTTAAGACTTTCTCATTTGTGATCGGGACCACGGCCATAATTCAAGACCGTGATCGGGACCACTTTAATGCTGATTTTACTCTAAAGCCTGCAGTACTACCTGTATGCAGTTTTCTATGAATCTTAGTTCTGTGTTGTTTACGTAATATATATTCGCGAGAAAGCAGAAATTACAATGGTATTGAGCTAAAAAAAACGTTTGATGCGTAAGGTGTGTAGTGAAATATTTTTAATATGTCAGTTATTTAGAATATTCCGGTGTTTGGAAGTCTGGATAAATGGTACTTTACTGTACTTACTGATTTACTGGCTACAGATATTGTTTTCGTTGCACTGGCGTAGTTTTGTTGGGTTATTGTGACTCCGGCTTAAGTGAAATTGTGCTGCCGAATGTAGCCTCAACAAAATAAATAGTTCACCACTGTGCCATGAATTTTAGTTTTTAAGTGAAAGTTATACAGAATAATACAATTACAAATAAACGGAAAATTACCTGCTCCACACAAATAATTTTGTCTGTTTTGATGCGAATTGTGGTTATCTTCGACCGACTTTCAACTCAAAGATTTTTATTGGTCGAAGACGAAGTTGAAGGAACAAAATCTTTGATTCGACTTCGACAATGCAAAGCTTCGCACACCCCTACAAAATACATTACTAAACACATTTTTAATTTCTAAATTTTAAACTACAGTCAACTCCTGATTATCCGCACTAATGGAGGGGGCAGATGCATCGGATAATCCAAAATCGTGGATAATCCACTTACAGTAGAACCCTGTTATAATGTTTCTCAAGGGACCCAAAAATGTTTACATTATAAATGGGAAAACATTATAAGAGGGTAATTTCCTATTGTAAAGCAGTTTTGGGGACCAAATGAAGGTAGCATTATAACCAGGAAAACAAAGCGGGAACACTGTAAGAGGGTTCTACTGTATACTCAATAGAAAGAAGAAAGGTCACATTAATTCCTGCAATAAAAGGTAGCTATTTAATACAGTAGACTCTCGATTATTCAAGTTATTTAGCGTTATTTTTTAAGGGGTGTGTGCTAATAATCTAAAAACACTACCGTATTGCTAAAAAAACACAAATATCCTATTTGTTCAAGAAAAATCTCAATTCATGCACATGCGACACAATTCAGTTAATCCATTCATGTGAGGCACTAACTATTTTGCCTGCTGGAAAAGACTTGAATATTCTTCAAGCCATTTAAAATATGGTTGCGGTCATAACACTTTGGTGAACATTATGCGAGTAAACACAGCATGTATTTATAATTTTTTAAACAATTTAAAATGAAATATTTTGCGCAAATAATCCGTAAATCGGATAACCCACACACGGATAATCGGGAGTCCACTGTAACTACTACTCTAGAAGGTTAGTGAAACTTAAAACATAGGCCTTGTCAGCAAACAACATCAAACTAAATGAGAAAGACAAGCATTGCTAACATGTTAACGTGACCAGTTTATAAGATTTCAAGATGACGAAATTATACATAAATTTCTCTGTGCAATGCGGGAAAAAATATTAAATTAAAGTACTTGCTAATACCTATTGAAAACTGTTTTAGGTCTCAGTACATTTCATTAATTAGGTGCAGAAGTACCAAACTACAAAGTTTATTATAATATATATACAGTATTTACTCGCATAATTTGCGCAATTTTTATCCAAAAAATTTAACTGAAAAATCAAGGTGCGCAAAATATGCGCGAATTTAAAAAAAAAAAAATTATGAGTGATTTTATGACCGGGAAAGAACTGAAACATCACCGTATTTACTCGTATTTTGTCCAATTACCGTATTTACCCACGTACCACCCGCACCTTTTTTTCGCAAAATCCTTATCGAAAAGTCGGGGTGCGGGTCATACACAGAAAATTCCTAAAAAGTTGGGTTTTTCATATTTTGCAAACTCCTGAAAGGATTTATTACAACCACACTACTTCTCTATTACACTCCTCCATTTGTTATTTTATTTGGTAAAATTACGCTCATTATTCTTTTATGCCTGATGTAAAGATTGATTCTATAAATATCAGAATTTTACGTTTTAACCGGGCGAACAATGATAATGGCGAGCGTGCGCCTAGATCCTTCTTCTTCAGACTCGGCCGGACTGGTGAGTGAGGACTGAGGATCTAGGCACTCACAGTGCGGCGTGTGCAAGCGCGGACAACTAGATGGAATAGTAGTGTTTCGTTGTTCCGCCAGAACGAGCCACTGTACAGCGCGCTGTTTAGTTGCAGACTGCAACCGACAGAGTGCAGTATACGAATACGATGCCGCGGAATGGAGCATTCATCTTGCTGTCGGTTCGGCACACCATTATTTTGATACGTGGGGACTCTACATTTTTAATTCAATTAATATTTAATTTAATATAATTACGTTTATATTCAAAGGGAAATTGGATTGGCACTAAATGTTGTGGGAAAAAAACTCGGTAGTCCTCAGCGCGCTCTTTATATAGTTACAGGCTGATGTCTACAGACAGTGACACATAGTCGGAGCTGAGCAATATTTACGTGTGGGGCATCATTTTATTCTTAATAAAATAATAAGACGTCTACATCTTTCAATTAATTCATGTTTCATTTTATTTAGTTACAGTTTTATGCAAATAGCAGTTAAATTGGAACTAAATATTGTAAAAAAAATTTTTCCTTGAGAGCATGTTGAAATAGTGTGGTGCGGGTCTTACACGGGGGCGGGTGTTACCTGGGTAAATACGGTAATTTATTTAGGGTTTAATTTGCCATTAACATTGCGTAAACCACGTTAAAATTCCACTCGCCGGCGCCACTTGATGGTTAGTCAAGCTGTAGTGCAGCGCATCTCATAGAACTGGCACCTGTGTACTGCGCAGTGAGCTGGCAACAGCGCAGTGACTCACCAGTACATCTACAGTGACTACCTCGTCCGCTTGCCAGGCACGTCTAGCGTGACAGCGCACATGTTTTGACGAGAATGCAGCAGAACTGAATTACACTGAGCGCGCGCCGCACGTATTTCATCTCCCGCCACACGAAAAACCTGCCGCGCAAATATGCGGATTTTTTTAAATTCATTAAATAATGGCAAAAAGTTAGGGTGCGCAAATTACGCGATGGCGCAAATTATGCGCGTAATTACGGTATCCAGACGTTTCTGATGCCTGACAGATCCGTCTATGTTGATTGTGTGGACACCAATGTGGCTTCTGATTGGGTGAATTGTTCACGTGATCTATGGTGAAGATCTGTCCACCCTGAAAGTTCGCCGACTTTAAGGAATTTAAAAATGGGCATTGATGAAGCAGAGCGATTTCTCTCTTTTTATATAGAAGAACATTAAAGCTCTGGTAAATAACTTATTTGTTGTGTAACATTTATGTACAGCTTCACGGTGTATTATTGAAATGTTTCCGCAGCAAAATTAATTACAGTTGGCAGCGCGCGAAGGCAAAGATGGCAGACGTAAATGGGAAGCATTCGTGTTGTAGAAAGTGATTTTACTTATAAATTTCATTCATTTACCAAATAATGATTAAGTTTCTCAAAATTTTCGTGCCTAACCTGTACATGTATGATGTGAAGTTATTGGACTCTAGCAATTTATAATGTCTCTCATCAGTTTGTTTACATGTCACGGACGCCACCGCTTACGTTTATAATTTTCACAGCGCACGTAAAGTATATTTTGCAATAAACTGACAAGGTACGTCTGAAATTCGTTTGCGAGCGAATTCCGACAGCGTGATTTATTAATTACTATTATAACTGAACAGTAAATCCATTCAATTAAAGTTGATAGTTAATAAAATACTTATTGAAAACATTTTAAATTTTTCTCGGGAAATATCATTTCTTGCCCGGAATTTAAGAAAACAAATTTTTCCGAGAAATTTCCCCGAGACTCGGGATCCCGCACAGCCCATTATATATATATATATATATATATATATATATATATATATATATATATATGTATGGACACCGGAAAACGGTAAATAAAATTTACAAAAGTTGGTGTGAAAATTTCTTGAAATCAGTGCTAAATGTCGGTATAAAACTGCAAAAGCAGTGAAAATAGTCGGCGAACAAAAATTTTTTTAACGTTAAAATTTTGTGCTATACATAATTTTGTAGTGCTAAAATTCACCACAGGCAATGGAACTCCTTTAGAAAAAAGTAAAAACATTTGTATTAACATTTTTTTATGGGGAAAAAAAAATTTTACTAATGATTTTGAGAAAGTATTACAAAATGAATGTTAACTGAAAACATGTATGTACAACAATACACTGGATAATAAGAGTTAAAAGAACAAAATACAGTGCTGACTTTACCAAGTTTACATAAAAGTCTCTCAGTGAACACTTTATAGAAAAGATTACTACTACAATGTTTATACAGAAAATCACATCTCACATAATACTGACCAACATTTCATACAAATCTTGAACGTGTCATTTAGAAAATTAAAGGTCTACCATTCATTACTGAAAAGAAACTTCATAATAGCTACAATTATTTCCTTGAAAAATATTTGGAGAGCATTATTTGAATGTTTTCTGGCTTCAAATTACACCTCAAGTCTGTCAAAATCTGTCCGTATGCAGAAAAAGCTCTCTCGCTGTCAACATTCGACGATGGTATCCAAACAG
>PNEQ01091272.1:0-11342 GCA_003012365.1 Medauroidea extradentata | reverse complement strand
AACTGCAGCACAGACTGACTGGCCTGGCTCTCTATGATAAATGAGACCAATGAGAAGACGTAATAAAACAACACAACCCCTCCCCCTCTTCCACAACAACTTACATGCACGAGTGACGCTGAGATAAAGCATCGCTATCGCGATATCATGTTTATCCCCGTGAGACGACACTTCTCTGCGTCGACAGGCATCGATGACTTAAGAATCTGTTACCTGCAGCTGCGTGACAACACATCATATAGCCTTTCACGACGACTTCTGATCTCCATATTTTTCTTCAGTTTCTTCCATAGACACTGATAACGTACTAAATTTTTACATCGTATGAATTTCTTCATAGTTAAACTATTAAGTTTTTAAATTAGAAACTAAAAATAAGAGGTCCTACACACTTACTACATTCAACGAATGAAGCAATAATGTAAAATATAAAACGAAACCTTACCTGAAGTGAAATATACACTGTTAGGCAATTCACCCACACTGCATCAACACTGTTACCACAGACACACATGGGCCATAGTACGCTCTTCGTTTATACTTACCTTGTTCAGTTATATTGTACGGGTTAGTAGTATGACGTGCTCTATAAAGAAATATTTAAAACTGTGTAAGAGGTCAACAGTAAACTTCAATAAAAACCAAAATAACAAAACAATATATTAGAAACGAACATATATGGCTAATAATTGGAAGATATATACATTTATCTTTGAATTGTCGAAATTTAACTATTACCATTCCAGGAACACATGTATTATAAAATGAAAATACAAAACCCACTGGTTAAGAAAGCCAGTACATTTACTGCGAATAATTTTTAAACAAAACTGAGCTACCGTGAAAAATGTCGATTGTCGAATCTTTGTCAACAATGTTTCACTGAAACCGAACAGTACATAACGAAAGGAAAAATGCATACTATTAAGCCGCTCTACAAAGTTCCCGTAGTTTTAATTTTATCAGTTCAAATACTCCTTTCAGTAGGATAAAATTAATTTCCTGAAATACTGTACCGCTAGAGTCTGTAACATCTGTAGTGTACACGCAATGACGAAACAAGAATAGTAGCGCAACATTTGGCAACGCTTACAGTAGGATGTTATAAAAATATTGTGTAAAAATGGAGTAAGAACAAATTTCCCATTACAAAAGACTTACGTCGTTAATGCACTGAATCATTCCAGACAAGGAGAGAGAAAAAACATAACAAACAAAACTTTCCAAGAGTAGCAGTCGTCTGAATGTGAACGTATGAAACTAGACGTTTACCAACATAACTGATAAAACCTTTTTCCTCAAAGTGGATGCAAATTAACTCTGGAGGATAAAAATGGTTACATACACCTAGACTACTGAATTGAGATACACGATAAACGAAATATACAAAATTAATATAACTTAAATAAGCAATTTACCAGTCCCCAGTTTGATTTAAAAGAGGAAAAATATTCTGAGATGTCTATCAAGATAAAAAATGACCGCAGAAAATGTACGGAATACACTAAAGTCAAATTAACTAAATATATGTGACGAGATTAATGAACTTTGGGAAAGTATTTCCACAAATATGTCATATTATGCAAGAAATACCACATGGTCGCTATTACAAGAATATGTAGAATATGTAGTACACATATGCCGATGCAGTGAGTCATTCTGTACAGAATCTTGTTTCTTTTCGTTCGTCACACATTACCAGTTTTCCTGAGAAAAAATCTGCTCAGCTAACCCAAGAGTGTAAAGGACGTTAAACATATTCTGAGAAGACCAGATATTTTTTAATTTGTTTTTCCCACGTCCGAGGAATAGCATTCGGAATCTTGAACAATTTTATTTCATATAATATAGAATCAATTCTGGTTCTTATCAATGTGAAATTTAAACTCGTATATCACTGAATAAAGTAAAAAAAAACTTTGCTCAGAAGGTGTTACGAAAAATACAGTGTGTAATATTAACTATATACTTAACATTTTTATTTCAGCGTTGAGGTATCTGCATTTCGGTCCGAAACTTTGTTGATTTTGTGTTGCTGTACATTTCATTTAAAAACTGTACGAGTTGTAACCTATTTTTTTAAAAATCAGCATTAAATATATTGTTAAGAACATCTCTTGTCTTTCTTGTGCTAACAAGAATAATATTTCGATGAATTGAGTAGGAGATAAACGGATTGCATATTTGAAATGAGCGAGTAAAGTTCTATTAGGAACACCTACTGTATTTCAAGTGTTTTCTTTTCATTATCCACCCTTAGTTATGATTACATTACTTGCGCCGCTTACATTTAACATATTATATTTCACCGTCATAAATGCTTATATATGTGTTAAAATTGGTAAATAAAACAATAAACAATATTTTCATATTAAATAGAATACTTCAAATGTCTCGATTTTATATTTTCCAATACGTAATGTTTACTATTTTAGTGCGTTATTTAATTCCATTACATATATTTTGAAATCTCACAATTTCTGAACCTAAGCAGTGTTGTCCATGTAATTTAGTAACATCTGTTGTACATTCCTAAGCAACTAAATTAACTACAGCAAATGTTTCAACTATTGCACTCGTATGCAACATCTTAATGTCAATTCAGACCATAGTACAGTGTTAACTCGGGAAAGTGATACTTACAATAACATATAAGTGCGTCAGATATTATACATTCGCTTCGCTTATGAAACTCCTTCACTAGCATGGTTTGACACAGCATTCTTGAGTGGCCGCAGAGCTATTAACAAACTTGCCTAATACATTGCAAAACTTAATATAACTTTTAACAGATGCAGATTATTGTACTATTGTGTATTTGTGAATAAAATAACAGTGCATGGAAGAACTAAGATGTAATTGTAAATTTATATAATTGCACCGAGCGATGACACACACGGTTAATTACGTTGAGGCATTACATCTAAGAACAACAAGGAAGTAACACAGCTTCCTTTAGAGAAAATGGCACACTGGCCTACAAGAGCATAGCATCTTTACATTTCAGTAGTTCGTATCACTTACACTGACCAACCCATCTTTATAGTATACTGTTATGTATCAGGCTGATAAAGAATCTGGTCTAGGCACTGTCTTGTAACAATCTCGCTGTCACACACGGACCATTCATACGGCAAACGTTCAAGTTGACTAGCTATATATTTTCAACTACGTTATCTGCTCACTTGAGCACTTGAGTTATTGTTGGGTCTGGTGACACACATGAAAGATCACATACATCAGAGTCAGCTGGCCGACATGCGTAGCCTACGTGTGTGGTGAAATAACTTTTGGGACAACTGAACCAATTATAACCATGAAGGACAATGCACCAGAAATTACATGTACCAGCAAACTTGCAATAGTAAAGAATACATTTAGCGAAGCTCCTATGACAATGATATCATGAAACATACATATAACATATTTAATTGGTGACATACTTTTTAGAGGCAGTGAAAAATACATTTTGTTTTTGTCACTAAACCAAATTATGTTACACAGGACAATCATGTTTAATTACAGAATTAAATACAAATGTGATAGCAATTAAATGACAACATCAATATTCAAACTCAGTGAAAGTAGTAAAGTATTCAGGTGCTTACAATTACAAGCCTTATGTCATTTTTAATTAGCAAGGTAATATAGGAGCGTATCTAATTCAGTTCCTGTGCACTGGTTTATCAGGTTTAAAGGAGACTAGGAAAGAGGCTAAGAAATTATTTTACAGCTATGTTTGGGTCGGTCCATGCGTAGGAATTGTGTCATGTCTCACAGGTTAATATATAGTTATATTTTCCATACTATTACTTTTCTTTATTACTTTTTTCACAGATTCCTCTTAATAGTCTATCAACCACACAATTCGGCCATCATGATCTGAACTTGTAGTTACACAGTTGAAAGAATAATATAAGTTATAAAATATGTTACATGTCATTTCTCAACAACAATTTATCATCTAAAGTCTCCAAAGACACATCAGTTCCTGATTCACCACAACACGCTTAAGCCTCGTCAATTAAAACAATCAGAATCCACTACTAATTCTCTGCACTGCGCATGTCAGGTTAACTACTTTGATAGCGCTGCACCTTAAAACAAAAAAAAATCTGCCTAAGTTTTTAATATACACTAACTTTACATTAAACATTAATAAAACAGGGAATTTTATATCCAGGTATTAGTAACAAATAAATCATGTATGAATGAAAATTTACATGTGTAGGTAGAATGTGTAACATCATTTATTTAACCAATTCCAATTATTATACACTAGTAATAGTATAGAAGAACAGCGAATATCGCAAATTAACTACACACCATGTGAAACTATGACAGAAGACAACCGATCACTAACAAAATAAAGTTTTCATTTCTTTAGTAATTATATGATGAAAATTAGTACTTCTACATAAACGTATATGTACCCAGAAATTTGGAGCAATATACCTGACTGATTACAACATGAAAGATCATTTAGTCAACACTTCGCAGTAAATTAGTTCAAAAATTTAAATGCTAGAAAGTGATCACGAAGAACAATAAAATATTTCATTAACATTTACTAAATAATTGATCATTTCAGAAATTCAGTAATGGGCAAGAGTACTTACCCAAAATTAGTTTCTTTACTGACATTAATAATGATGTACTTCATAAATTATAAAAAATTAATAACGAACCAAATGAAACAAACACGATTTCTCTGCAAACTTTGTCAGTCTTATATCATCAAATAATGAGCAATGCGAAAAGGTAAACATTGTATGTGTAAAGGCCATGATCTTTCAATTATTTCAAACAATCACAAATAACTTTTTTTTTAACCAAACGCTTTGAAAAAATTTGTCTGTGTACAGTCATATGATACACAAATTTGCCAGAGCGTTTTTTTTTACAATGTACCGTTTGCTAGCAAAAAATTGTTTTGCTTAATTTTAACTTATTTTGACAACAAACTATATGTTATTTGAAGGGCAAAAATTTAAACATCCGTTTGCTGTTGTTTAGCAGAAAAATTCAGCTACAAACGATGATCTAGTCTATAAGAATGCATGTTTGATATATGTATTAATTTTCGTTTAAAAAAAATATTTTCGAAACCACTGCAAAACAAAACAGCAAAGCCTTAAGTGAGCGTAATACTGCCTACAACAAATTGCAGCCACATCGAAGAGTATCAGTATGTTCTGTGTCAGCGAAGTTACAACTGGGAAATACATTTTGGAGATTCAAGTCAATACTAGCATGCTGCTATCCATATACGACCAGTAATTTCCACTAACTTCAACAGCTGAAAGCAAAACTACATGTAAATGTATTTGCTTTCGATGAAACCTTCAGAAGGAGATTACAAATATGGGTTTAACTCTAAGACAGTAAAAGACGGCATATTACGCCAAATAGAACAACAAAGCAAAATAAATCTTATCATGGCGCATGGCGAGACTTAAATTCCTAATTAACCAAAATTAGAAGACAATAGTATAAAACCGGTTTTGTGAAATATTATCACAAAACTCGAAGAGAACTAGGACAACAAATGAACACAGCGACTGGACTGGATGTAAACACAGACAACGCAACAAATTTAAAACAAGCGGTAACTAAGAGGCTTCCTTGAACAAAAGATGAGACATTACTGGAACTGAGACATGCTCCCCTCGTCTAGCACATGTACGGTCTGAGCAACTACAGCAGACACACTGACTCCGTGAAATGAGACTTTTTATTGTTCGCAAGGGGAAGGGGGAATGTATAGTAATCTGACCAACTCTTCCTATTTTAATACAATAACATCTCCGACATGCAACATTGACGTTGAGAAAAGTATCGTTATAATGACTGTCTTTATCCCAGTGAGACGACACGTCTCAGCTTCAACTAGCATTGCTAAGTATCCATTACACGTAGTTGTGTGAAATCAAACCACGTGATCTTTACACAGCAACGTAATAAATAAGCAGCGATAGATTCTTACGAAAGTCCACTGAATATATCAGTGTTAAACCACTAATAGTGAACTTGGAATGTAAATGTCTTGCACATAATTTGAAATGAACTATAATTCTCCACATATTGTTTTACGTAAACGTTATTTGTCTAACATTTTGCTGTTTGAAATAGCGATTTTGACAGAACATAGATGTAATTTTCATATACAGTATTTATTTTTGTGGTCTATGAACAAATATGCATCAATAATACAACATGAAGTTATCAGCTCAACTGATAAGCCAACAACTTTCCTCGAAGTAGGTGCAAATTAACCCTGAAGGTTAAAATCGATTACGTAATCTAGAAGCATTGAATAATAATATCATTTAAGATATATGATAAACGAAATATACAAAAATTCAAGTCACCGTACGAAGTAATATAACTATTCTCAGATTAATTAAAATTCGAACAAAATTTTAGATGTCTTCCTGTCATAAAGGTAAAAATTACAGCAGATTTTTAAATGGTACCAAAATATGAACAAAATACACAAAAGCACAGCCAACTAACAAGAAAATTCGTGTGCCGAGATTAATGAACTTCGGAAAAATATCACCAAATATGTAACATAACGCAAAAAACTAACATGGCCGCCATTAGAGAAATATGAACATGTGATAACGAAATACACAAAATAAACGCAGCTTTGTAGGACATGTAGTATATGTGTACAAAGTCTGATGAAATCGCTAAAAATATTTCAACAATGTGACATATTATGCAAAAAGTATATAAAATACCTGTGATTATGAAGGTGATACCATTTTAAATCCATAAAGATGTCCGTCGTTATAAATATGAACACAGGATAACAAAATACACAAAAGCAAATTCAGCTTTGTTTGTAGTGTATGTGTAAAAATTTGATGAATTTCTGAAAAAAAATTCCTAATATATATAATACTATGCTAAAATTTTAAAATTACCGCCACTTGGAAAATATATACACAGCATGAATGAAACACACAAAGAAAAATCAGAATTTTGTAGTATCTGTGTACCAAGTTTGGTGTTATTAAAAAATATTGTTTCTTAAACATGTAGATTGACCTAACTCTGGTTAAAATGGCCGCTACTGTGAAAATATAAAAAAAGCGTAAACGAAATACGTAAAAGTCAAGTCATGGTAAGTACTTAACGTGTACAAGGTTTGAAGAAAATTAGTCAACAGATTCAATAAATTTCAAGGGGAACGCACACAGGCAGACAGGAAGGTGATCCTTACAAGCCTACTTTTCCTTCGGATAGTAGGCTAAAATACACGTTAATTTATTTGAATTTAATATTCTGTGCTTTTACTAAGCACAATGAAGGCAAAATAAAAGTGGCGTACTAGGTTAGATACAAATGTTTAGTATTTTGTCGAAGAACACACCGAATCTTGTCCCATATTATTTTTAAAATTGATTAATGGATGCAGATTGCATATTAGTTTGTAATATATAATTTTATTCTAATCGTGATTTTGTTTTACCTCGATGGATCCAGTTTTAAATAATGTTATTTATTTATTGGACTAAAGTATGACTAATCTGTAAGTTAACAACAGCAATGTATTTCGAATTACTCTCCGATGTTTTCACTTAATCGAATAATCTAACAAAATTTTGCAACTGCCTGGAGGCAAGTTATCTCCAAATACTATACCCAGAACCCACTGACATATCTATGAACAAGACAACTGTACCACAGATGAAATCATCAGACGTCTTCTACTGGAGTAAGCAGAGTACAGAAACTTCTGAAGATAACTCCAATGATAACGCCACTAGGTCCCAACGTCAAGACATTCCTGAGACACAATCTAGAAAACCTGACTGGACTCACAAGAGACCATTTACTTGTGGCTCATCATGTAATATAAATTACAGGTCAACATTCGTATGTCCTATTGATGATATAAATCATTTAACTTACCTTGAGCATATCACCATAGCCATGTCACCAGAACAATGTCAGGAGACTGGACCATCAACTTCGGCCATCTACTAGCATTTGAGATCAGCCAGTTGTTCCTATATAGAACAGTTAATGCATGTACTGACAACCCTAATGTGAAGAGAGCGTAGTGCAGTTTTACCACCTTCCTGTCCTGTTTATATGAGATTATCTTTCAGTGTTGCCCTACACATGTCAGCCGCCACATATTACGCCTTGCAACAATGTGTGTGCACGAATACACACGTAGTCCACTGGCAAGAAGGTGTGGTTCGGCGGAGGGTCCATCCATAAATGGACAGGTACAGAACACTGTGGTCAGAATATCAGGAGACAATTGATACATAGTGAAGACGGGCAGGCATAAACTAAAAGTACACCGTGATTATCTACGCCTAGCCGTCACGACACCAATGACAACCAGGCATACACCAGCGTAAGATCCTACTTAACAACTAACATCACCACAGTCAACACATATAGAGGTGTCTTCTTGTGCTACAACAGATAGCAACAATTCTGAGGCTTCGAGACGTCAGGTGTTCCCCGTCACCGGCTCCTGTGAGACTCGTCTGGATCTCCAGTTGGTCACGTCACCAGGACAGTCACGAACAACTCACCTGTACCTATTTCGACAGTCGAGCCGGCCTACTGCAACCATGCCAGCTCATGCACGACCATACTGGACGCCGCCAACTCCGGCTCAAGCGACGACAGCGACAGCAAGTATCATCCATCTATTGTTTTTGACAAAAAACACGTGCAATAGCGTATGTCCAAAAACCAATAAATTCCAATTGTAAACTCCCATTGCAACAAGCATTTGAAAATATCAAGTATCATCCAACAATACCAAAAGTATGTCCAGCCAGTATCAACTACGACCACGGGACTGGCATCGTGCTCCGGTTAACTGTTACGTCTGGGTAAGCGGTTGATGGCGTGGGCCATTGACACAAATTGTTGTCTTAGTGTTATAGCTATATGTAACTACTATAGCCAATGCATCACCGGCTTCAACCTGGCTTCACTTGGGCTGAGAGTGTGGCAGTGTCAGAACGTGACGTCTTAGCCCCAGGAACTATGGCATTTGAAATTGGTTTTTAACAAAATCAATTTTTTTAAAGTCCTACAATGTTTGAATTAAAGTGAGTCTTAAGTGTTCATCCAGCACTTGGAAGCAGCATCGCGACGCTTGTTGACATGACGTCATCTACATTAAGAGTTCACTCAGCATGTGGACGGACTTTGATTCACGGGTATAATTGTAAGCAACATTCCTTTAGTGTTTTATGTTGGTAAAGAAACCTGCATTTTATTTACTTCAGTTTTTGACATTTTCGTCTAGTAAAGTACACTCGTGAACTATTCCCATGAATTCCTTAAAGATTCTAGCCATTTCATTTATGTATCCAGTACCCTAGAGGTATTAGGTATTATCATCTGACATCTTGGTGAGTTTCGATGTCAAGAGCTTGTTCATCAATGTTCCAGTAGCAGAAACGATCGCCATAGTGAAATCCAAACAGGAAGATGACAGCAATCTTAACGAAAGAAAATCCATACCCATCTCATCCATAATAGAGCTCATGACACACTCTATCACCATAACATACTTTCAGTTTAAAGAAGATTTCTACAAACAAACTGATGGCATGGCTATGGGGAACTCACTCTCACCTTGCATGGCAAACATATTCATGGAGAATCTGGAACAAGAGCCAACAAAACGCATTTTAAACGGGCTAGTCGCGTTTGACGTCCACGATGCATTGTGAGAACATTATTAGTATTGCAAAATTTTCACTTTCAATAATTTGTCTGGACTAAACAAAAAGTTTTCGCCGACAAGATCTGCCGTAAAGTAAAGAGTTTACGATACTCAAGTTTTTAAAAAGTTGACTATAAAGAAACATTTTTATTTTGCCTGTCAAAACTATTTTTAGGATGGCTAGGGAACTACATTATTGTGACATATTTAACATTTTTAATTGGCTGAGATTATGAACTAATTAAATAATATTTTTATTTTTATAATTTCTGTATACAGTTTTTAATTTTTATTTAAAATTGCACACAAAATTTTGCTATTATACTAAATTTGGTGGATCTTAATTTACAACTAAACATACATGCATCGAGACCACTGTATTTGTCACCTGGGCTACTAATTCTACCAGGCGTTCACAACTAGGTTCAGATATTACACCGCTCAGGTGGTAAGATGTTATCACCAACCACATGAATGGTTGAAGAACTCTCGATATACTTCATGAGAAACCTAGCCTTGGCTATATCGTGGACAGCAACAACTGTAGACAACTCTGACAACGCCGCTGACAACCTCATATACCCCAAATCAGACATACACAATTATTATACGACCCCTCATATTCATACAAAAAACACAATATTGAATACAGTAGTATGGTAAAACGGAGGCTTAAAACATGAACAATTGTAGGTTTTTAATTTAGGTAGCAATAACAGAGAAAATGCTCAGATTATGATATTTGTACATAAAAAGTTATTTATTGTGTCTTATTAAAATATCAGAATAAAATAAATTGAATGTCTTGAGTTAATCATAGAACTCAATCTCCTAATGGCAAGTATTACAGACACCAAGTTGCAGTATTACTGTGTGTCTTTACAGAACATCACCTTCTGTCGATGGAAATACAAGTAAACATGGATAGTCATTCTCATTGCACACTTTACTGTTGAGCAGTAAATAATAAGATATGGGGTAGATATTCTTGTCAAAAAAAAACTAAGTGCGGCACCTAGAAATGTATTCACTGCTTCCACTGAAATTATTTTAAATGCTGTTAACGTTTACTAAATCTAGATATCCCAAAAGTAATCACTATTTGTGTACATGGAGAAACGTCAGGAGATTTACAGAATTTTCTAAATATACTCTAAAGTGATTATAAGATATAATATAACGGTCTTGATGCTTTAATACACTGTCGAGACTTAACCATAGATTTTTTCTTCAAAAATATCAAACATAAACTGGAATTATAAATGAGCGAAACACCTTTAACCTAAATAAGACTTTATCATTTTTAATATCTGTATGAATAAACATTTACATGAAAGGCCAAAACGAGAAAAACAATAAATATAAAATCCGATCTTGACGGTTTAACTGTGTTTTTGCCTGTTCCAGTAAACACATAAACAACTGAAAAAAAACCAAAGACACATTTAAGCCCAGTTTCACCAAACTATTTCAAGTATTTAACATTTATGAAAGAGGATTAAGGACATCCCAGACTCAGTAGTGCCACTGCTATTCCTGTAGGTAGCGCTGGGGTAACGATTCTACTGCTGTGGCGTACTACTGTGTAGAATACCTTGGCCAGCAGTGTTCATATAATAGCAATGAT
>PNEQ01091271.1:0-11343 GCA_003012365.1 Medauroidea extradentata | reverse complement strand
AGTGACAGTGAACGAGTTGGGAACCTGGCCAATTCCGAACTCGGTTCCAAGGAGTCACAGAGAGATAAATTAGAAGCAAGGTTAAAATATGATATTACTTTGCCTCCAAAGTCGGAGATAGTCACAGAAACTGTCTTGCACGTGACGAGTAGGGACGCCAACTCGCATCTATTAGTAGAGCCGGCATTGACGAATGTACTGGGTATTTGCGTGGTGAGAACAGTATGTAGTGTTAATATTACCGGTAAGAACCTCGGAGTCAAAGAGACTGAGGTATGTAAAGGGAGCAATATGGCTGATTTCATTGATACAGGGATGAAAGAATTTAGACTCAGTGGGACGAGTCGAGTAGACAGTGTGAACGACTGTCAGGGTATCCTTGCTTGTAATGATTGTAAGGCACCGATGAGGGTAGGTGACCGAATGGTATTCCCCTTCGTTATGGGTCGGAGGGATGCGTCCCAGTGTTTTGTTGACCATCACAATCATGTCAAAGGGGACAAGATGACATGGTGTCCTGAGCACACAGATGATGGAGTTAGTATCCCGACATGTGAGGGTAGGCATGTTGAAGAGACCGTGGACAGGGTCGGTCTAGGTTCCGAGGACGAGGGTGAGTCCCGGAGAGTGTCGAAACATAAAATAACAGCGCTGACAAAAATCGTGAACATAACAGATGAGACACTCAATGTGCGGAAAGGCACGGTAATTGGTTACACTGAACCTGTGAGAGAAATTGCTGGAGTACTATATGTAATAAGTAATGAGAGCATACCCCGTTTAATTGATAAACATTGTAATTGTACTGACTCGGACGGTAAATTGTTGAAGCTTAAGTCACCACTAGAGAAGTTTAAAATCGAACCACAGAAGAAAATCCTTGCAAGCTCCCTGAAAATTTTGATGATATAAGTTCACTTCCATGCCCCGAAGTTGGAAGAAGTCCCTCGGGTGGAGAGAGCCAATGCTTATTTTGTGAGAGTATACACGAGGCCACGGAACAGGGCAAAATGTGTCGCTGTATCCCCTACCACTGCCCCGATATTAAGGAGAACCAAATTGGATTAGTCCGGAGTCTGAGTGAGAGAAATCCCGAATCCTGCGAAATAAAGAAAAACTGCGAAACAAAGAATAATGAACATGAGCAAAGAGGCGAGACGAGTGATAAATGTTATAAAAATTGTGTAAGGTGTTTAGGAGGTAACTGTTTGAATAAAAGGAGGAGTAAAGTTGAAATTAATGATAGACATGTCATAAATCAGGTACCTAGTTGTTCACGTGAGTTAAAAGATGATCATCGAAATAAAATGAAACATCATGATGGAAAACATATAGAGAATCAGATTAGATATGATTATAGTGGAGAGAGTTCTAAGGAGTTTAGTTATTCTAGATGTTGTCCAGTATTGAGGAATAAATCGTCTAAAGAGGAAATTAAGGAGGTAGAGGAAGTTATAAGGGAAAAGTTAAAGCATTTGAAGAGAGTTGATTTTGAATTAATGTTCCCAGTGTTAATGAAATTTGCCGATGTATTTTAGTTAGAAAGTAGTTCAAACTATGGGTGTATGGTTACTGAAACGCAAAATAGATACAGGAGAGGCCAGACCAATAGAACTGAACACTTATAGAGTCCCACACGCTTTAAAGCCTGTGATAGCAGAACAGGTTAAAGATATGTTGCAAAAAGGTATAATTTCAGAAAGTAAGTCTCCATGGCAATTTCCGGTGGTAATAGTCAAACAGAGGAATAAAGACGGTACGTACAAGATGCGTTTCTGTATCGACTTCCGCCAGCTGAATTCAATTACTAAAAAGGATGCGTACCCCATCCCTAACGTGACAGAGACGTTAGATCAATTGCATGGTGCTAAGTACTTCTCAACACTCGATTTAGCGAGTGGATATTTTCAGATAGAGGTGGAAGGAGACAGAGAGAAAACTAGTTTTGCAACCTTTATGGGAAAATATGAATTTAATAGATTACCTTTCGGGTTATGCAATGCCCCAGCTACATTTGAAAGATTGATGGAAAATTATGTTTTAAACGGTTTATTAGGATCTGAGTGTCTAGTTTATTTGGACGACATCATAATATTTAGTAAAACTGTAAAAGAACACGCGGAACGTATGAGTAAGGTTCTTGCAAGGTTGGAAGGGGCAAATTGAAGGATACAACCTGGCAAATGTTCTTTTGTTCAAGATAGTGTCGAATACTTGGGTCATATAGTTGGTTCAGAAGGTGTTGAACCAAATCCAAAGAATCTAAAAGCAATTAAAGAGCTACCAAGACCAAAGAATGTCACTGAAGATCGTTCAGTTGTAGGATTTTTTCAATATTATAGGAAATTTGTTCCAAACTTTGCAGAGATAGCTAGGCCATTAACGAAGTTGACTAAGAAAGAAACACCGCTTATTTGGGGAGAGGAACAAGAAGTAGCTTTTCAAACATTGAAAGAGAAACTTATCTCTTATCCGGTATTAATCTATCCAGATTTTTCTCGGGATTTCATTGTAAGTACAGATGCTTGTAATTATGCAGTAGGTGCAGTATTGTCTCAGATGAGAAATAACCAGGAAAAACCGATAGCTTACACGAGTAGACAACTTAACTCAGCCAAAAGGAATTATAGTGCGACAGAGAAGGAATTATGTGCTCTTGTCTTTGCCACTAAATATTTTCGCGCATATTTATATGGTAGAAAATTCAAGGTAATAACTGATCACGCAGCTCTGAGATGGTTGTTGAATTTAAAAGATCCTAGTTCGAGACTAACCAGATGGGCTCTCAGACTGTCAGAGTTTGACTTTGAGGTAGTCCATAAACCTGGCAAGAAGCATCTGAATGCAGATTGTCTGTCTAGAATGGTAAATGTCGTAGGAAAAGATATCCTTTCGTCTAAATTTATTAGCAAAGAGCAAGGAAAAGACACATTCTGTCAGAATATCCTTGAGGATGGACAATGCGTCTTCTTTAAAGATTAGAGAGGTATTTTGTGTAAACGAGAATCAGATAGAAATTTAGTAGTTGTTCCAAACAAGGTGTAAAGAGAACACAGAGTCTGTTAAAGACAATTTACTGGTGGCCTAGTATGAATAAAGACATATAGAATTTTATAATAAATTGTGAGGATTGTATTAGGAGAAAAAACCTTAAGTCCGCGAAAGACCCCTTAGGTTCCTTGCCTGAAGTAAATTCTCCATTTCAGCTTGTTTCATTGGATATTTTAGGACCTTTGCCAAAAAGCGAACAAGGGAATAAATACGCACTAACGTTTATTGATTACTTTACGCGATATTGCGAAGCAATACCGATTCCAGATAAAAGTGCAGAAATGGTAGCAAAACATTTTGTTCAACAGATAATATTGAAGCACGGTTGTCCAGACAAACTATTAACCGACCAAGGTCGTAACTTTGTTTCACGCTTAATGTTGGAAACATGCAAACTTCTGAAAATTAAGAAATTACAGACAACACCATTTAGACCTCAGAGTAATGGTAGAGTGGAGAGACTTCATCGTACCCTAGCGGACATGATCTCACACTATGTAAATTAATACGGAAATAATTGGGAAGAGTATTTGCCATATGCAGTTCATGCTTACAGACCAGTACCTCATACAATCAGTGGTTATAGCCCACATTATTTATTGTATGGGAAGGACCACCTTTAGAGGACCTTCATAGTCAGGAAGAGACAAGTGAAAGGGGTAATACTGTCGAGGAACATGTTAAAATATCAGATAAAAAGTTAAAAGAAGCTTATGAGTTAGTAAGAGAAAGAAATAAACCTGCATTTGATGGACAAAAGGTATATTATGATAAAAAGGCGAAAATTCCAAATATTGAGGTAGGAGATTATGTATATTTACACACACCCAGTGTTAAGAAAGGGACAGTTTCAATGTTTCATAAGTTCTGGCCTGGACCTCATAAAGTTGTGAGAAAATTAGGCACCACAACATTTGAAATATTGTTGGATAAACGTAAAGTCATAGTGCACAGTGACCGATTGAGATTATCGTAAAATAGTGTTGAGAATAAAGTCGTTGATAATAATGAACCAATTCCGCGGAAGAATAAGACTGATAATGTGCATAAAAATAATAGAGAGGAAATGGGTGATTCTTCAGGAGATTCAGATAGCAATTCTGATGATGATGGTGTAGGTCCCACATCACGCCCGATTCTATGTGATATAGGTGAAGTTGAGGAAATTAATATTGACGATCATAGTGAGGAGAGTAATACAAATGAAGGTGACATTGAGGAGGAGGTCGAGGAAGTAGAAGATGTATGGGAACCCTCACAGTATCTTAAAATTAAAGTACAGAAGGTGTAAAATGAAAATGCTAGTAGATATAATTTACGTTCAAAGGCGAGAGACTTAGCTAGTCAGGAGGAGACAAATACAAGTGAAATTAATGATAGTGCTGATGATTAAACAGAGCGAAATAAATAACTAAGACAGAGTTGTCTTGATTTGCATTACAGATCACACAGTAGGTGGTGGCATGATTCTGGTGCAGGAGAATGATGTGCTGTTAACTGGAGACAAGTGGACTATAGTATTAGATATTCCCGTCAGAGAATTGGAAGAATCAGTAAATAAATTTAAAGAACAATTGGAACTGGTAAAAGGTATACGTGCGGTAAATATTAGTAACCAAGGTATATTCGATGAGTTCACCGTACTCAAGAAAACAATTGACGAATTAGATGAGGAAGTTAAGGAATTATTGCTCATCTTACCTAAAGATAAAGTAAGGGAGAAAAGAGGACTTATTGATGTAGGAGGATCAATTTTGAAGTTTTTATTCGGAACACTTTCTCAGGAGGATTATGTTCATATCCATGATGTAACAAGTCAGCTAACTAATAGACAAGACAAATTGATACATATTGTAGAAAAACAATTGACGTACATGGAAGGTCTTAGTGAGAAGGTTGAGAGGAATACAGAGAATGTAGAAAGTCTTGCACAAAGTTTAGACAAAATAGTAACACATTTAGAATTAATATCAGGGAGAATATATCGTGTTGTACTCAGTTTGGAAAAAGTGGTCCAATATAATAGTATGGTTAGAGAAATTGAATTAATGTTTCAAACATATAGGCAGGAGATAATGAAAATTAAGACTTCGTTGGATATAATAGCTACAGGGAAATTACCCACAATATTGCTAAATCCTGGCAAGTTGTCTAATATATTAAAAGAAATAGCATTGAAACTTTCATTAGATAAGACATTGATAGCTGGTACAGACTTAGATCAGTTTATAATTATTACGAAGTTACTACGGTTCATGCTCTTGCAACCCCTGATAGTATTCAGCTAATAATAGAATTTCCTTTAAAGTCAACTAACAGATATTTTTCAATTTATAGAGCATACCCTTTTCCAGTGTTTGAAGAGAAGCTAGGAAGACATATACAAATAATACCGACTCATCCTTATATTGCAATTTCGGAAAATAGACAATTTTACGCTCTTATGTCAGAAAGTGATATTGCTAAATGTAAAGGTGGAATTAATGTAGTATGTCCAGCAAATGTTCCAACCTTTTCAACACAGGTTCCGAATTGTCTGATTAATCTGATGTTGAATAAAGTAGATCAAGAGTATAATCTATGTAAGAGAGAAGTCTTAAGTAGATCATTTTTACCAGTTTTTATCAGATCAGTGGATGGTAGTAGTTGGTTTTACTCAGTCCCTAAGGCAATGAAAATAACTAAAGTTTGTTCAGAAAGTTTGGATGGAAAACACGTAGTAGAGGAGTGGATCTCAGCTCAGGGGACGATATCTTAGGTAAGCAATTGCATGATAATAAGTGATAACATACAGTTACTACCTCATAGCAATAAAACAACTCATGTAAAGTATGATTTAAAAGAAGTGAAGTTTCCAAAAGTTAACACTTTGTTGACAAGTGAAGAACATGATGAAATAAATTCGAGTAATGATTTACAAATAAATATTTCAAGTATAAGTAATGATAAAAATGTAGACATTCTTCACATGATTTCTGAAGTAAAGAATTTGAAGCATCAAAGAATAATTGAGGTGGAAACAAAGAAACACGTAAACCACATGTTCATCATCCTGGGAATGTTAGGAGTTCTGCTAACCATGTTATGTTGGAGAAGGCAGATCATAGAGATGTTGTCGAGATTTCTTCAGAGATACCTGCAACGAAGACGACTCAATGCAGCCAATGTCTTGGAGTCCCCGGGTCAAGCAAATAACGTCGAATTGAGTACCAAACCAGGTACACAACAACAAAGATAGCAGCAGCAGAATCCTGTTCCAGTTCAGCGTGTGCCTCCCAGTATAACTACTTGCTTCAAGAAATAAGGTGTAGTGAGTGAAAGTGTTTTATTTTGAAAAAAAAAAAGCAGAGCCTAAAATCAAAATAAAATTCAGTAAAGTGCTACGAAAGTTGAAAGATGAAATAAAATGTATGTAAATAAATTATTAATCAATATAATCAACACATATCAAAACAAATATTATTGAAACCAATATTGTCGATTATTGAAACAAATATTTGTAATCATTTATCAAATTGCTTATATTTGTGTATTGTTTTATGCTTTGCATTGAATTCTTATGTATTCTTATGTATTCTTGTGTATTTCAGAAATGATCATTTTTTGAAGTGACCAAATAGGGTAATATCATAAATTTAAAGGAAAGAGAGATCAAATAACCCCTTTGAAAATTTTGAGTAATTAATAAATTCGTTGTTGATTAATTTAAACCTAGATTCAGTCCTTGATAGTTAACTTTGCTTAAGTTTTTAAGAATGATATGGAAAACAATTTCATGCATCAAGCAAAGAAGAAAAAGAAGACACTGAAAAAAAAAGAAGACGTCGTGGATGGTCTCACATTTCTCACATTCTAAAAAGGCACATATTTGAAAAGACTTGTCCATTGTTCAAATATTTTAAAAAAGGAGGAGTTATGTAGTGGCCCAGCCAGCTCCTGGCCTCACTTCGGTTCTCGGGTCGCAGAGTGCGCCGAGCCTATCTAATCAAACCACACTTCCTCTGGCAGCCCGCAGACATCCGTCAACGCTTATTGCCACTTCCTATGATATTTCCTAATTTACCACACAACTGGCGTGCCTCGTGATAGTGATATCACTCTGTAGTTTCCCCGGACGTATGTATCGCCGCACACATCCTGCCAGACATTTCCTTCCACGTGCGCCCTGATGCAAATAAACTTCTATCACTGAAAGCAGCATCCTGTTGATGCCAAACTTATCAAACATGTACTTCCCCACTGGAGGACTGGGAAACCCCTTTCTAACCACACGCTCTATAATATTGCATCAGATACTTGTTCTAGCCAATAGGGTGAAACCACATGATATTTCCATGAGATATCGCTTTCCTGTTGGACTCCTTTATATACCCTGCTTCCACAAGGTTGGACAGACAGTAGTCATCAAGCAGTAGTGAGCTACACTTCGCTGCAAGCTGCCTGAGACGACTCCCCTGTGCTGGATGAAGACCTCGACTCTACTACGCTTCGCAGATAGTTAGAACATCTCAATATGAGATTGTTTTCCTTAATTTTGATAGTGTTAGTAAAGACATCCCTCTTTTCTTCGATTAAAGGTCACAGTGAGTAAACTTATGTGTTTTTAGTAGAAGCTTTGATATATTGTAATAAATTGCTTAATTAGATATTTTTCTTTTATTTCTTTATTGTTTGTGACGCCATACCGCTCGGGCACCACATTACCTTCACAAAAACTAGAAACAATAAAAATAACCCCAGAAATTACAGCAAAAGTACGATACATTAAAACATATTTTAAAATAAGTTAATCAAAACATAAAATTTAAGTGTTACAAGCTGCCGATGAACTGAAAAATTTAAATGTAGATTATATTTTGACAAAAGAACCACTTGATCGTAAAAATAAGATATTAAAAGAAGGTAAAAGAATGACTCTCATTATCTATATACCACAAATGAAAAAAGCATTGAAGGAAATAAAAAATGGTAATGGTTTAACAGTTCATAAAAGTGGATTTTTACAATTTTTTTTTGCTGCATTAAGAGCTCTTGGAGCATTAGCTGGCGGTGCATCATTTATTGCCACTTCTGTAATTAATTCTGAAAAGAAAGATAAAGAATTGCAATGACAACAAAGACATGATTAGGAAAAGGAAAAACTAGCACCAGCTAAAGTTTCAAAGATTAAGAAATAATTCCATTGAGTAATTTTGATATTAAAAATCTTTTTAAATATTAGAAATGATACATTTTCGAAGTGTTTTTATGATAAATGAATTACCAAAATCTTCATTAAAAAAGAATGTGGAATAGTTAGTTTAAATGTTTCTAAAAATTCTGGAACACATTGGGTTTGTCATTGGAAAGAAAATAACAATGTTTTATTTTACGATTATTTTGGATGCAATCCATCTCTTAAATTAGTTCATTATCTAAAATATAATATATTTTTAATGTTCATAGAATCCAACATTTTAATGTTGTTTGTGGACATTTATGTGTCTTAGTGCTTAACCATTTTTCACGAAATTTTATTTTTTCAAGTATAATTTCTTTATTAAAAAATAATGGATATCATTGGAAATGCATTAACGAAATCACAAATTAATGATTCAAAATATGATAATTTTGTTAAAGATATTAGTATGTGTATTTCAAATATAAACTCAAAATGTGACAAGGTTGATAAAGAATTGAAAAAAAAAAAATACACGAAACTAAAATATCAGTTGATACAGAAATAACTGAAAAATTACAACATTTGAATTAATAACTTTTGAATTTTTGTGATACACTAATCGATATGAAAATCAAACATGCTAAAGATAATTTTATGAATGAAATTACCGATTCATTACAATAGGATAGAATTTGACATTATTTATTTCGTTGGAAAATACTGTTCTAATGAAAAAATACTTTATTTAGGAACTGATCAAATTGAATACAATTTTGTGATGAGTGGACAAATAACCGAAATGATAATAAAACCAGATGGTTATAAAAGAACTACCCGATTAAACCATAGTAATAAAACAATTGATGTGTATAAGTATTTTGGAGTATTGACTGATGATAAAATATTTTTTTTTAAAATTCCACAAAAAATTAAACATACCTAAAGGTACATTGTGTTCATTGATATTATTAAGTACACATATTTTAAATAAAAAATATATATATACATATATATTGAATAATGGATATCTTTGGAAATGCAATCACAAAATTTTGTGCTAAAGAAAAATTTAAAGAATTAGGATGTAAATATAATAACATTACAAAAATGTTGATTAACTTGAAATATAATTTAATTGTAGAAATGGCCACTGGACATTTAAGTTGATTGAAAAACAATTTTTAATTAATTTACAGTCATTTACATTAATTAAATTTTAACATGTTTTATTTCCTTCTACAGTGATATTTTTTAAATTTTTGGATAAGAAATCGCGAATAAACTGTCTTAATATTTCAATAATTTTAGAGAATTATTTTTAGGTGTCATTTTTGAGCACGAAAAAGGGTCATTGTGTTCGAACGTACACACATACTCTACTTATCACAGAGTTCAACCTTCGTATAGTTAATGTATGAATCTTTAGTGACTACACGTATGTAGGAGCCGCTATAGTGCTGCTGTTGGTGAATATAGGCATGAAGGTGGTGCTTCTAGCATGCCAAACTGACAACATAAAGGTCAGTACACATAACAAGTACTATACCTAGTATCATACAGTCCACTGCACATATTGAGAATGTATGGTATCTTAGTGTCAATAAGTAGTGTTGGTATGTAGAAGCCACCACAGCGCAGCTGATGGTGAAGAATGGCATGCAGGAAGTAGGTCTATCCCGCAGAGATGACAACATACGGGTCAGTGCACACTGCAAGTGCCATACATTGTATCACACTTCACATATTGAGAATGTATGGCATCATAGTGTCTATTAGTAGCGTTGGTAAGTAGGAGTCACCAAAGCGCAGCTGATGGTGAAGAAAGGCACGAAAGTAGTATGATTAAAGGGTTTCTGGCACATGGAGCCGGTGTGAGGATTTCTGCCGAGTGAGGATTTGACCGCCATGTTGTGACGTCACGGCCCCGACCGCCATGTTGGATGACCTTGACCTTTAACCTTGACCTTGACCTTGAGTGTCAAATTACCAAAATTTTCCAAAATTTCGAAAATTTCAAAAAAAAATTTTAAAATTCAAAATTTCCAAAAAAATTTAAAAAATTTCAAAAAATCCCGAAAAAAAATATTACTTCCATCTTGTTTCCGGTCACCATATTATTTCCGGCCGCCATCTTGGTTTCTTCCAAAAAATTTTCGATTTCGCATTCCATAATAACCCCGCACATATTTAATAAATATAAAAAAACTTTTTAATAAAATTCTTTTTAGTAAAAACTTTTTTAATACAAAACTATTTAATAAAAAACTTTTTATACAATAATCATTTAATTAAATCAACTACCGACACGTCTTACCCGGACGAGCTCCATCGACACACTGATGCCCCCCACCACTTTTTACTTGTATATATTAACTTATCCCCCCTCCCCCCTCCTATACCCATTACTTTATTTTAAGTGGCTGTTAGTCACGTGATGAATTTCCCCCCTCCTACTTTCCCCTCTCACTGTCGTTCATGTTATTACCCGCTCAAACTACCACACCCCCCTCCACCCCACCGCCACCCTTCCAAAAAAAGTATTTCCCCTTCTACTTTATGTGCCATTTCCCTCACCACAATTTCTATTAGCCAATAAGAAGCTAACCCTCTTTCCCCACACATCATTATTTCTCTTACTGTAACCAATCACAAGCTACCGTCCCCTTCTCGTTAGAATACATTTACCTTTATACGCTGTTCTTCTCCTTAGCCCAAATAAGCTAGCAAATTACATTCGATTTCCCCCCTCCATGCCAAAATGTATATCTTAACATATACCCCTTCAACACCTAATTAAATTTCTGTGTACATACATTTTATTAGTATCCCTTCTCCTCTCATCACACCTTATATGACCCCTCCCCTTTTAACCTTTCATATGATTGGACGGTAGACCCCCTTCTCTCACATTCTAATGGTCACTTGTCTCCCGTCTTTCCCATATTTCTACACTTTTATAAACCCTCGTAACAGAAGGGAACGATCAGTCTCCGTCATCTACCTCTTTGAGTTCAGTTCATATCGTGGTTTGTTCATTTGTAGTTAAAAGTATAACAGTTCATTTGCACTCGTGCATCAGCAAACCAGTAAGACACGACGAAGTGCGTATAGTTAACGTACTGTTCTACCGC
>PNEQ01091269.1:0-11343 GCA_003012365.1 Medauroidea extradentata | reverse complement strand
TCTACTCCCTGCAGCAGCGCGCCCGACGGCGGCTGTGACTACTTCGGCATAGGGTGCGTTCCTAACTGACTGTCGCGGATCTCGGGTTCCGTTGCATCGCGCTAGGCAAAAGGAACAGGTATGTGGGTAGGATTGCTCGTCGGGTTTCGGTGGTAGAACACAAACCACAACCCTGAAGCATTAAGGTGCGCGGGGGGAGATAGGTGGCGTCCCTGTCGGGTTTCGGTGGTAGAACACAAACCACAACCCTGAGTTAGCCGGGTAAGTAAGAGGTGGGAAGGCCCGTCGGGTTTCGGTGGTAGGACACAAACCACAACCCTGGGGCATTAAGGAAGGAAGAAGGGCGTACCCGTCGGGTTTCGGTGGTAGAACACAAACCACTACCCTGGGGCAAGGAGAGGGGGGGGTGTGCCTAGGCTATGCTCGGGAGGCCTGAGCCCTAGACTGATGATTTCTCTGGCGAATGCACGCCCTTTTATACCCGGCCAGGAGGCTGGAGTACCGTTACAAAATAGCCGTGCGGCTGCCTGGCCGTCTGGAGCTACAGGTGCGCCAACCTGCGCGCACTAAAATTCTCTAGTCTCAATACAATAACAAACCTCTATAACCTCTACAAACCTAGCGCGTGTTGCCATTTTAAGGTAAGTGTTAGATACCTAATACATCATTAATTACAACCCTTGAGATTTATGTACAATACTTCTTTGTTATACACCACAACAAACTCCGTGGCCGTTATTTATTAGGCCGAGTTTATTACTGAGTCCAAGTGGCCGTGTTTTGTTTATGCTGCGCCCGCAACATTTATAACTCTTTTATCTTTACACAATGACAGTCTTATCACTTCACACAAAGATTATCACCCAGGGATACGTTCTTAGCGGCAACACGGGTTTCTAGCTGAGCTAACAGCCCTGACGGGGCGAGAGATAAAATATGTTAAACTGCGCCTTTCTCCGCCTACTGGGAGGCGAGCTACTAGAGATTATTAAGTATGACGGCGATGCGTCAAGCAGAATATAGTAAAAATGTATGTTTCAATAGCAATTAATGAAATCTTTCTGCCCTATTTATTCTACAGGAAAAACCAAACTGAAAATGTAGAGGTCGTATTATATTCATCAAAGTAAATAGTCTTATTTTTGGGTAAATACTGTGTATATGTACAGTATTTGATGATATAATGTGATGAATGTGAATGGTGTTCTGTGCAGCAATACAAGCAGGCAGAGACTGCATATCAGAAAGTGCTCCAACTGGACGAGGAGTGCGAGGACGCCAAGCAGGACATAGAGGATGTGAAGGTGCTGCAGTTAATGGAGATGGGTTTTGAAGAGGATGCTTCGCGTCTGGCCATACAGCGCTTTAACTCTGTGCAGGTGGGTTCACGGCAGAGTTTCTTGTATTTGTCACTTGGCCATTCTGATAATGCTCGACAATTTTTAGTTATCATCAGATTATTTTCAAATTCATGCTTAGTGACTTTAGTTACACAGATCCAAGGCAATGTTATTTTCCTGTGTGTTTACAAATAAGTTGTGGTTGCCTTAAAACTTATATATACTATACTTAAATTTGATAGGCCTCATGTTGATAGAAAATGTTTTTGAAATAGTTTGAAATAACATGAATAATATTTTTGCTCAGGTAGTAAGTACCAAGTGTAGCATACCATACTGTCGCGGGGTTAAGGATTAGTTGAATACTTTTTGCTAATTATTGTAGATTCAGTAAAACCTATCTATAAAGACCCGTCACAATTCCTTGGAATAGGGTCTTTATATAGGGGCGGTCTTTATAACCAGGTTTGACTTTACAGTAAAACCCCTATTTTAAAACCACACTGTTATTGAGGAAAGGGTTGTTATAGAGAGATGGTTGTTATGAAAGGGGTTGTTATAATGGGATTTTACTGTATTTTATTGGGTCATTCTTGTGTACATATGTTACAGAGTTTATTTTGTGAATATTTGGAGACCAGAGAGTCAGAATTTAATGAATTAAGCAAGAAAGGATGCCCGTATTACACTTTATCTCAAAAAAGAAAAATACTGTGCTGCTACAAAATAAATTTGTTTCAGTCGCATGGTAATAAGGATTTTGTAACCTTAAAGTGGTTGAATACTGTAATTACTACTTTTTAACACATACCATATCTGCTTTCACTACTAGATATTGACTTTTCTTTCTACTGACACGTGGGCAGTGAGTTTACTCATGTACGTTACACACTTTTTGTTACAATTTTTTGGGTTCAAAACAGGGGGTGCGTAAGATATGCTGGATTTTTTTTACTTTTTTTGACACGCTGAGAAATGTTTGCAACTACATTATTGTCAATATATTTCAATAAGAAATGTGGATGGTATGTGTCGTGGTAATATAAGAAAGGAAGTAGGAGCTACAGCATGATTAGCTATCTCACATTACTGGTATTTACGTGGAAAGCTGTGATGTGTGTGTGTGTGTGTGTGTGCGTGTGTGTGTGCGTGTGTGCGTGTGTGTGTGCGTGTGTGTGTGTGCGTGTGTGTGCGTGTGTGTGTGCGTGTGTGTGTGCGTGTGTGCGCTTGTAATGGAGTTACCTTGATGGGTATGGAAACAACAGTGTTAACAAATACTGTACACGTACTTACCTACATGACAGTGTTGATTTATTCATTAACTAATTATCACCGGTAGAACCATACCAACACTCGAGCACACACAGAAATTTACAGTTTCTTCTGATAAAAAAAAGTTTTATTAACATTCGCGCACATACAATAACTTACCAGTACGTAATAAAAACATTCTCACACATAGTCCAGTTACTCTTCCTTAATTTCCAGAAATTTTCTGTTATTCTGGTCACGAAAAGCTCTGGAATTTCATTTTGTGTTGCTCAGTTTGTCCTTTTATTTAAGCCAGTAGTGGATGTGGCCTTCACTTACAGAAAATTGTTAGCCTGCCGCACAATCGCCATTTTACTTTGTGAACGCAATTGCCTTTAATTTAAAATCTGCTGTATAACTGTTTAATTTTCCCATTTTATGTAACACACGAAGTGGCCAGAGAAATTATTGAACAACTTGTAACCCATAAACTGTGCAACGATACTAAAACACTCTGTCTACCTGCCACCCGTTTCAAACTGGCTGATTTCACCATAGACGACGTGAGTGAAAAAAAAATTTCTTTTGTGTGAGTGTAATGCCAAGCTACGCCTCAATGGCGCTCTTCCACCACCTCCGCCATTAATTACAAACCAATCCAAACATGTTCTCTCTTTCCTTCTTCTCCTGCCCCCATAAACTCCATACTTTGTTGACAACCATTACTTCCTTCTTCCCCTCTTCGCCCTCCTAGACGCCCAGGTGGCAAAAGAAAACAAAATCCTACAACCCTTTAAAAGCTACTCAGTCGTGCATGACAACAAAAGTACTTGATGCGTAAGATATGCAGGGTAATATTTTTCTATCAATTATGACTTGAAAATATAGGGTGGTAAAATATACGAAGGCGTAAGGTACACAAATAAATGTGGTAATCTCTATTTTTACGTGATCAGTTATGAAGTCTTCAGAATGACTCTGTAGTATTGCTTTTTTGTTTGCGTTAACATTGTTGGTATTCTTGTGTATTATACACACTAGAATTCTGCAGTATCCATTGCAGTTCCTTTCTCGTCATACGAGATTGTATGTTTTTTCTCCCTTAACAGTGAATTTGTGTGTTTTTACAGCCATTTTGTGTCATGTACTTATGTGTGTGTGTGTATGTCTGTGTGTGTGTCTGTCTCTCTCACCAGGGTTGGGAAGGTGTGGCTTTATTGGTGTATGTTAAAATTAAGTTAAAGAAGTGTGAATATAACTTTGGTTGATGATTATGTTGTAGGCTGCCATTGAAGAACTGACATTGCCGCAGACTCATTTGAATACTGCAGTTGAGTTCGCTGAAGAGTTGTACTTCTCTGATGATGATAACACCAATAGTAGGTTGCGTTCTGCTAGAACTGCTGCAGGCGGGAAGGACATAAAAATGGAGTATGTGTTGCTCTAATGACTATGTTACACTAGTTGCTTAAACACTTCTATGATAATTTATTATCTTTAAGGAGCCCTAAAACAGTGAATAAAAATTGCCTATTTCGGTATTTAAAAGTGTTAAAAGCGGTGCAAAAATTTGTTGTTAATTCTTTGAAGCTGTATACAAATTAGTTAAAAGTGGTGGAAAATTTTAAGCAGGAAAAAAAAAATGTTCATGTAATGCTATCCAAATTGATTAGAGTTAACCAAACAGTTTTGATTTTGCTTCATTATCATACATTATTTTATATTTACAATTTATGCCTGGTACTTAATTTAATAATGTACAAATTAAAATGTACACTAAATCCCTGATTTTAGGAATATACATACTCTCGGGAACCATAAAAAAAAAAAATTCAAAAATAAAAGTCAAAAGTAGTTGAAAAATGTGACTGAACGTTGGAAGCAACATTCGGCCGGTGAGCACTATTATGTATGTTACACAGTTTGTCTACCCCTCATTTTTTTATAATAAAGCAAAATGTTACTCTTCGTAGAGAACAAGACCGGAACAGCTAGAGTATGCTTGTCTCAGGGCTGGTAGATCACTCCCCTCCCCTACGTACCTTCCCTCACATCATCGTGGCAAACAACTTGCAACGTGTTTCCCGGGAAATGTCAATTTATATCCTCCCCCCCCCTCCCCCACCGTGGCGGAAAAAAATCTTGCAGACATCCAACCTGAAACCCTCCCCTTCCCCTAGCCATTATCAGCTCACTTTCACGCATATAGGACTAACATCGGTAAAGATAATTTCTATTACCATGTGCACAACATAATTTTTTGTTCTCCACCTCTACATGAACCCAACCACTGAAAATGACAATCATATGTCTTTTATGTTATTTTTCAAGTTTTGCGAGTTTTCAGTAGTTTATTCAACTTGAGAAACTTCTTGTGTTGCAATCTCTTCCAGGCATTGGATTTCTGGCGCCAACACTGTGGTCAGATCATCGACTTTATGGAATTTATCCGTGATGCGGGTGTACGTTTACCTTAGTCTGCTTAGTGTGTTGCACAGTGGCAGTGTTTGGGTGTGTGTGCGCACGTGCGTGCGACATAGAGAGACTGACTGTGAAGCAAAGTGAAGGCACGACAAAAAAAAAAGAGGGGGATGCGTTATCAGCATTACACATCAGCCAGACAAGCATTTGTAAAGTAAACACGACTGCGCAACGGGTAATAATGGCATAAGTGACTTAGTTTGGACTCACTGACAGCGCCGTTTTTGCGTTAACTTGACTCTGCCGTACAAACACAGTATCTGGGCATGCCATTGTTAAAGGGGCAGAAGTGTTGTAAAGGACAGTACACCAGCCTTGCGACCTCCAAAAAAAAATGTTGCGTTTTTGACAAGAGTCTTGTAAACTTTTGTAGGCTTTTTTTCCACGCAATGCTATGAACATCAAGACTACAGGATAGGGAGAATGCATCCATGCTTCTATTTTTTTTGTGACGTGGACTGGTTATATTGATCGTTCATAGGTATGATTTTAATTGGGAGACTTCTGTCTATTGTTATAAATTTTAACTTCAATTTTATTTGTCATTTTTGTGTGAAACATTATGGATGTCAAGACTGTGTATTCTCGTGAAGTCACTCCATGCTGTTTTTTTTTTTCCCCAAGGACAAGGGTTGGTCATATTTACAGTTCAGTGGTACCATTTTAATTGGGAGACGTCCGTCTTGTGATATAAATGAACATTTTAACGATAACTTGTCTTATTTTCCTGCAAAGCTCTACTAAAATCAGGACCCCTTTGGATACACTTTGCGGAAAAAATGCAATTTAAAAATTTGGAAAAGTGATGGGGGGCAAAATTGGCCTCAATCAATTTTACGAAGGTAGTGGTTTTACGAGTGTCCTAATTGGAACTGTTAGTATTCGTAAAATCAAGGGTGTAGTGTATATTAAGGATGGAATATTCGATCCTTTGATTACTAGATTCCCCCCATTCCAGCTGATATAGAAAGAATTGGTAATCGAGGAAAATTTTTAATTTCTTTAAATTTAAATTCTCTTGATATTCTTACTTATTTATTTTGATATGATACCTCCGTTGGGATAGGTATAGCTATTTTATTGACTGGGTAGGATATTTAGGTATTAAGTCTTTCAGAGACAATATTTTTGCGACCCGAAGACCTCAGAAATCTAAGTTAACGTACATATTTCCTAAGACACTAACCTTGAAGGAATGTTACAATTTGTTACAACGATAATAATAAACTGGTTTTAAAAGATTTTTGTAACATATACATTTAAATTGCAGCAACAGTTTCGAAATGTGTTAAATAAAAACAATTTCGAAATGCGTTAAATAAAACAAAACAATCTTACTGGCCAGTTTGTAAATCCTTGACACGTGCTGTTCTTAATGCTTAACCTTGACGACTCATCACTTAATAGACAAATCACTTTCGTCGGCCAATGACGCAGTAAATATACTATGTATAAATTACTTGAAATTTCATTAAATTAACATTAAAATTAATTTTTTTAGTTAATGTAATGTGATATGTTTTGTTCTCACACATTAGAAAATGGTGTGATACCAAGAGACAAATACAACACAGGCCTACAAGCAAACGAAATGCACGTAAAATAAAAACCAGGCAGTCATGTGGATGCACCAATAAAATTCACATTCAACAAAATATATATTACGATTGAGATAAAAATAATTAGGCCTAACTGCAGAGATTAACATTCCGTTTTAGATGAACTCTTGCACTACATTTGTGTAACATATAAGCACACGAACAGCTCAATGGCATGTTCAATGTTGGGACGGAAAGTTTCGCACAGTAATCGCAATCCAATAATCCAGTACTGTAATTTCTTAAAATGTTTTTGAATGTCGTAAAGTCAATTAATGAATGTGTTCACAAAGAAATCGCAATCTTGCTCAGAAAAATGTGAGCGCCGAATAGCTGACGTGCTGATGGCAGTAGGCTTGGTGGATTAGCATGACAATGTTGCCAGATCCAAAAATTCCGGAGTTTGCTTTTTTTTAATTAAGAGAGGTGCGGCCATTATATGTGTTTTCTTAAATTCTTCTTTACACCTTTCAAAATAAGGGTGCTGGCATTATGCGATGATGGCTATTACGCTAGTAAATACTATAATTGACAGTAAATGAGAGAAGGCATAGATGGAGGAATGCAGGGTTAAAAACAATTATTGTACTGGTTTCAAGTAACGGGAAGACAAATGCTGTATAATGGAGGTCCGAAGTATGTATGAGGAGCCTCGCTCCGGCAAACTCAGTTCCCTGTAGTTGCATCATGGCCTGTCCCGGAGCTTTCTGGTTGCGGAAGTTGATGAATGCACAGAACTTTTCTGGCAGCAAGCGGACATTCTGTACTGCACCATACATGCTAACCAGCAGTAACTTTACACTACATGTAAGAACTACCTTCCCATCAGTAAAATGCTGTTTGATTACTCAACAATATTTACCAACACAATTTTTTTTTTAATTAAATAAAACTTTGAAACGAACCAATAACATTGACTACTACTGCCCATCAGGTGCCCGAGAGACTAGGAAATGCACGACGGCTGTAACTTGTGGCCAGCGATATCATCAGTTTCCCGCAGCTGTGCGCTACTTGGCAACGCCGGACTCAGTCCCGCGTGTGCTACATGGCAATGCTGGGCAGTAGCAGCTGCTTGCAAGGTCGTCGTATTCCTGAACACTGTTGTTGTCACCTGCTAGCCAAGCACTAAACACATGACTCCCGCTGTGAACAACAGCGTCACTGTAGGAAGAATAACTTGGCCGTGTTCATTATTTCATGTGCAGGGGTGACGGTAACAGCGTTTCAACCATAGAACTCGCACTTGAAGAGTGTCAATGAGTGTTATATATGAATATTTAAGTTTTATATTTTTTGAAACTTAGAATAATGGGGGGGGTCTTATATACAGGCGGCTGTTATACTCGCGTAAATACGGTAACCATCTGTAATGACAGCTGTCGACGAGATGTAAGCCACGTACATCACATAACCTTACTTTTTTTATCTGCACTGGAACACAACACACTAGCATCTCACTTAGAGCTGTGATTTGTTTGCTGGTCATCTATTATACTTAGCAGAATTATAGTTGATTCATTGATAACATTGCCATTTATTTAGAAGTGTTAGTGTAAACAAGACAGTAGTTGTTGTAATTGTTTAAGAGTTTTTTTGTCAACCTTGTTTTTGTGTAAAATATATGTGCAGTATACTATATAGTAAAACTCTGTTAAGAAGTTTCTGAAGGGACTGAAATATTTGAACTTATTAACAGGGAAAAACTTCTTAAAATGGTAAATTTACTATTGTAGTAATGGAAGGGGTAAATATAATTCAAACTTATTATAGGGGAAAACTTTTTAAGTGGGAACTTCTTAACAGAGTTTTACACATACTTTCATTTCAAATTTCCAGCTGAATGAACCCTACGTTAGACATTTTTGTGTATTTTTATCGTATATTCTCATTGAATAATGGTAATGGAATAGAATGGTGTGGTATAGGTTTTAACAGAATGCTTTATATATTTTGATCTTAAAGTTAGTACATAACTTGGAAAGCAAGAATATTGTGTTGTAAGTATATGCACCATTGTATGTACTATGTATAGTTTTAATACAGTAATATAGAGGTGAATAATGCTTTGTCGATGTGTTCCAGTCATTGGCTACTGTATAGTATTGGAGATTTTAAATTTGTTTTTAAGAGTTGAGTAAAGCTGTTTTGCCTTGTTTGCAGTCCTTCAAACCCTGAAGGCCTGTACTCGCTGTGGGTGGGCAATATCACACAGGGTGTCACAGAGAAGCAACTCCTTGACTTGTTTGCCAGGTGAGTTAGTGACTAGTGCAGGATTGTGCTATGCATTGTGCATGCTGATGTGGTGAGTGGCTGATTTTAACTTTCCTTCCAACACCTTGCACCTGTGGATAGTGGCAGAACTACAAACCCTGGGTAGTCGTGAAGCAGTCTTCCTATAGGGATACTACTGTAATTTCAAAAGATATTAATACTTTCATTCCTCTTCAGAATTATTTCTGCACACACTTAAGTTTTCAAATAATTTGGCTTTAAATACCACATTTTCAACAACTGCAGTGAACATTGAACACAGGTTCTTTTTGGCTAACAAGTGTATGATGTAGTTGCACAGGTTTCCTCGGCCAAAGAGTAGGTAAATAACTTACTAACGAAACATCATGAATATCACTTCTGTGTACTGTGTGTCGTCTTTTATGTGTGTAACTATCAAGCTCTACGGTACTCTTTTAGTACTTGCATATTTAAAATTTAAAGTGTAATTAGTTGCCTAGCGGCCATTGCCCTTCCTTTAAAGTAAATTTGACAGTTACACAATAGTAAATAGGAACTAAAACAAAATTTCAAGATGGGATTTGAAGTTGGCATGAAAATTTTGGTAGCGTTTCATTACTGTAACTTAATACAATACCGTTGGAGTATATACTATTATCAAGTAAAAATTTAGCTAAAAAAAATTTTTAAAAATTTTTACAATGTTTACTAGCAGTATACTAAACCTACAAAACCCACAGGTGAAGATAACCTGTAGGCATACTACTGTATGTCGCACAAACAGTTCATTTAATTATTTTGGTGTAAAATAAAACATAAATGTGTAGGTTTTATCGTATTTACTCGTCTGTAATGTGACCTTTTCTTTGTAAATAAAGGAAATGATTTCCTGGGTGAAGGGTAATTAGGAGAAAAAGAAGACTAGAAAATCTAGCTATTCCATTCATGTGCATGTTTATTATTGTGTTGCCTGTCGGAAAAGACAATTGTGGCCATTATACTATGAGTTTTCTTAAATTCTTCTTTACGCCTTTCAAAATAAGGGTACTGGCATTATGCAATGATGGCTATTACACTAGTAAATACGATAATTGTCAGTAAACCAGATGGAAGACAGCAGGTTTGAAAACATTTAGGTATTTTACTAGTTTCAAGTAACAGGAAGGCAAATGCTGTATAAGTATAATAGAGGTCCAAAGTTTTTTTTTAATTAAAAAAAAAGTTGTGTTGGCAGTTCTTATTGAGTAATCAAAAAGCATTTTACTGATGGGAAGGAGGTGGTGCATACATGTAGTGTAAAGCTACTGCTGGTTAGCAGGTATGGCGCAGTACAGAATGTCCGCTTGCTGCCAGAAAAGTTCTGTGCGTTCATCAACTTCCGCAACCAGAAAGCTCCGGGACAGGCCATGATGCAACTACAGGGATCAGAGTTTGCTGGAGCCAGGCTCCTCATACGGTTCCCCGACACCACGACAGGGTCTGCGAGCCGCCCCGCTGGTGTCAGGTCAGTCGTGGGGTGCAGGCCGTAGACCAAGCCAAATTTGCAACTTTGTTTTGAAATATTCTTACAATGGGTGTGAATGATTCAGGTATATTGTGGACATGTCATTGCAGCAATTAATCAATATATGATTTATTGGGAAGACTCATTATTCGGGGCCAGAAAATTTCGCGGATTCAATGCTGTGTATGTTGCATGTTAGAATCAACTATCCTATGCATACTCAAGCCCCGACCATTTGTCCACTAGCTGCTATTCAGTGGAACAACAGACAATGAACAAATAGATGGGACTTGAATATGCATAGGACAATTGATTCTAGCATACGGGTCATTGACTTTGCGAAATTTTCTGGCCCCTACTCATTATCAAACAATGTTAAATGGTACGTTGTGAGTTGATGCTTTGATTGTGTGAATTTTAAGAATATCATGTTGGTAATGGAAAAATAAGTACTACAATGCTTTGATTTTAGTTTCTACAAGAAAACATCTTACCAAAAGTAAAAATAAAATAAATATTCTGTACAAGTTCATAAATGTCTGTTATCAAATTTTTATATAAAGGACTTAAGTATCAAAATGGTTATCCTTTTCTCAATTTTAAACTGTGTACTGAATTTTTATAGTTGCATATAGTGAAGTCATAACATTTTGGTTGTTATTGCAATGTTTTCTTTTGATTCCTAAATATTTATTATAATATAAAAACACCCTGTTAAATTTTCCTACGTATAGTGTTGTAATGGGCGCGCTGCTTCCTCGTCTACGTTGTTGTGTTGTTGGTTATCTAGACGTTTATAATTGAGGTTATGATGTTCCTATTCGGGGCGGTCAGAATGTGACGGGTGCTTCTTCTATGTATGTTGTTTGTTTGTATAGATGTTGGACGCAACTCTCCTCCGTTGCTATTACAAGTAGTTAGACGGCAAAAAAAA
>PNEQ01091268.1:0-11343 GCA_003012365.1 Medauroidea extradentata | reverse complement strand
TGGATTCGTCAATCTCGACGACGGTGCCGGGTCCGCCTATTCGCTGTCTGTTTGAATATAACCAATCAACGCAAATTGATCGGCATGTGCTGGACCACTGGACGACGGTCTTGGCCGAACATTGCAGTTCTTCCATGATGGTTCTCTGACGTGGATTTCTCAAGAGACACCACATTAGTAAAAACTGTAAAATCTTCTTAAGTGACAGTTTAGATTGATCGAAGAAGGTCCCTGTTCTAGCAGACAGTTTAAAATTACACTTTGTTCCGTCGGCATTACGTCTACGACACCAGTAAAATGCTCCATTGTTCATTACTATCTTTGCCGGACCACGACCGCATCTCTGGCACTCGATGGACGGAGCGAAAATTCCGTGGTCCACAAAATAACGTGCTGCTTCATTTTCACCTTCTCCAAAAACCTGGTGGGCATTGAGCAATGTTACGTTACAGTCGGAACACACGTTGGCCATAATAAAGCTGGATACGCTATACGGAACATACACCAAAAAATCAAATGAATTACATAACCAACATATACCAAAATATTTCTATAGCGAAATGCTATAATTCAGACGCATGGCCAATATTTTGAACACCTTCTTTAAAGATTAGAAATTCCATGTATTCCTACATACTGATCAACTGCAACAAACAATGTGTTCTCTCTCGACAACGGTTGATTTCCGGACCCATGTTTATGTTACACCCTGTATATGTAATATTTGAAAATACATTTATACATAAACAACAATGTAGACTGAAGAAAGAAAACTAATGCATGGGGGAAAATGGGAGCCATATGTAAACTTATAAATTTAATTCCAAAGTTGCATGATCCATCAGATTCCAATCCCACATTAACATATTTACATTTTTCATACATTACGACTTTCCCCAATAAGTTTATAGAAATACTTAGAAAAACAATAGACGGGTATAAAATAACTACCCACTTCTCAGATTTAAAGTACAATGTGTATGTGATTCCATTAAGTTTCCAGTATCACTGAGTGAGTTCACTCAACAGTAACACTGGTACATATTCAACAGCCCATACAGCACAGTGACATCCAGAAAAAATTTTGATGCGACGTCACAACAGGACATTGTGACGTAATGTAGAGGTCCCACATGTCCCGATTACGGCGCATGAATGTCCTATCAACGTTTAAGAAAGATCCAGATGTCGCGTTTTTGCGTCGTCGCAGGTCGATGCTGGTGTCGCCTAAGGAGGTCGTTAGCAAGTCGCTGGGAAGTCGCCTTGGGAGGTCGATAGGAAGTCGCTACGGTAGGCTTTAACGACGTCCTAAAATATCTAGAAGATCGGATCGATGTGTGCGACGCCACTGCGGCATTCTAATGTCCGTTATTGTGGCATTCAAAGACATCACCACAATGTCGCCACAGTACATGGCAGCAACACCCTAATTTATTCAGACCTCTATATTTTTGACGTCGCTGCGGGAGTTAATGTCGTCATAGAAGGACTAGAGGTTACTGTGGGAGAACGTACAGAATTCGTTACACTGCGTATAAATTATGACCCTGTAAATGTTGACTAAATATGCCGATTCCACTACTTGGTAAGTATAACTAATAGCTATTCACAACCTTTTCTTTGTGATCTGAACTCGAAATTTTAATAGAAAATAATTGCTATTAGCATCATATTAATGTTTACAAATTGGGCGAGCACATGTCTAGTTAAATATATGTTTTAACTTACCCTCCTTAACACATTGAGCAGTAAGATTAGCATAAAATTAGATTCTCAATTACCACTCATTAACATGTGCAGAGTTAAAGATTTGGAGTTCAAAAACCTTTTAAAGATATTGCATTCTTGTTTCAAAGACACTGTAAGAATCCCTTCACCCATGAGGTAGTGAAGGGCAGTCGCTGTGCAGAACGAAATCTGACACTCTTGTCCTACTTAGTTGATTCACTCGTCCAGCAAGACAAGGTTATTCGATGTGGTACGGCAGTTGCTGGGACATTCCAGAAACTAACGATTAGCTGGTTGTCAAGTCATATATTCAAAACAATTCAACAACTAAACGTTCAAATTAGAGCTACTCACATTTTTAAAAGTAAGATTATTGGTCTTTTGCATAAAAGTAATACTTCTGTATATTCTGACCAACCCATGTTTCAAATTTGTCGCTGAGGAAAATGTACTAAAATAAATGCAAAATCGAATTTTCATAGGTTACTGTATCCGAACAAGTTCAGAGTTGTAGCTGCATTGTTTTGTACGTATGTGTGTGACATAAACTAAGTCTGAAGGGCACCTCCCCGTATTAGGGGTAGCATCTGCAACCACTTGTACATCCCAGTGCACGCCTGATCCACCACTTACCATCTACCACACGAAATTAAATGTCTGATTAACACGTCGACAGTTCATGCAGAACCGGAAAAGTGAAAAGTTGAACAGCCAAATAAAAGGCTTCATTTCTTCCAGACGAATCGTACGGAAAAACACAGCTTATTCAAACTTTACGGTATGGCCGTATACGAACATCTAGCATGTGTACATAACTGAGGTTAACCTTCTACTTCGCACTCACATTTGTTTAGTGGAGGCTGTGAATCTGTCATTACTTAGCAATACGAATATGCAACTGAAATCAATTTTCAATCCCTCACGCTTTCTTTTATAATTTGAAAATTTGTTTTAGCAAACAATTTGTAGTTATATAACATTTTGTTACAACACAACTTCTTCACGTTTATATTACGTCGTTAAACCTATTAAAAAATGCATGCTTACGCACATACATACTTGCCTACATATGTTAAGCAAGGATGTGAATTCGTCTTATTAAATCCAGTAACGTATTATACATCAGTAATATCAAAGAGTGCTGTTACGAGGTTCCAAATAAAATTCAAAGGCAATAAATCAAATAGTAGCTTGGTCCGACCACTTAACTCGGTTGTTAAGTATTCCTGAATGACTGACAAATTTCGCGAGTTTGATTCCCAGTTGGGGAGAAAGTTAAGTTACCTCTTCGAGTTCAAGACTGGGGTTGTCTCTTCCCTTCATCCCCGATGTGCAGAAGACAATGGTGAACCACCACAGTATAATACTTGCTTTGTCACACCACAAGTTGCCCCCTCCCCCTCCCCCCGCCGTCCCACTGAATTACAAACCAGCTTCGAAGCTGTACACTCATTATTGTTGTTTGGGGGCTTTAGTTGGCCTTGGCTCCCACCTGGGTAATCTGGATTAGATTCCCAGTGGGGTCAGTCCACCATTTTTGTACGTGTGAAATGTTGCAGATATTGCCGTTGCCCAGCAGGTTTACACAGGATCTCGCGTTTCTCCCATCTTTGCATTCAGTCACTGCTTTATACCCATATAATGTATTCTTCAGGTTGGTCGGGTGACTGGCATGTGTCTCTGGTAAAACACTCCCATTTCTCATAAGACTACAATAATCCTATCCATAAAGTTTCCGACACCTCTGTTACGTATTCATATGACTTGTGTTCTTATCATCCGCCCAGCCTCCTCCAAGATATGTACATCACAGAACATTCTTGGCCGTCAGCCTTTAGCACGAGCTGTTAGCAATTACAGCAACAGATACTTTCCCGCCAAAAAAACGTAGTGCAATGGTGACATGAATTAATAACTCCTCGCTCCGCCATCTTGGTATCGTATTCCATTATTTTCCTAAATTAATCCATTCAGGCAAATGCTGGGATGGTTCCTAAAGCAGGCCATGGCCGATTCACCTTATTTTACCTGTCTTTAAGGTGTCTCTCTAATTGCCTTTCTGCCGACAAGAATTAAAGCTTATCGATCATACCAGATACACTTAGCCTGTACCCAGCTGACATAATTTGTTTGAAACCATACCTATTAAAATATGACTAATTTATTACGAAAAGTTAAACAACATACTGTCTATCTACTTGGAGCTGGGAACATTGAAGCAATTCGGTGATCGAAAAAGTACTTTTTTATTCAAATTCACAAAATATTTCAACGTCTGTCCATCTATGCCATCTGCACACAAATTCCAGGTAAATATCAAATAATCCATTAATATGTGCTAGGCTAGGATATGTCCATTTGTTTTCCACTCGGAAAATGAATTCGTCGTAAACAGAAATGTTGACTGCGACTCGATGTCAAACAGACACCGTCATATCATATATAACATTTGTGTAATTGACTTAAGTAATCATATATCTATATATTTTGTGATAACGAATTGCAGTGCACATTTGAACATCAAATTAAAATATATATGAAAACTAACATTTGTAGAATGGTTCCATTCTGCATAACTACATCCAACTGAAACATATAGATTGACAAGATCTTTCCTTTTTTCGTGAGGGAAGATATTTTGAGCAGATCTTGAGGTTGCCTCCTGCCACGCACTTCAAACGCGTTGTAATGTGCGGGGAAATATGTATATTTACAAAACTATTCCACATGTGCTCATTGTGGCAATGTACGAAAAGAAAACACATTTCAGGCAATGTCGAAATACCATGCTCATTAAAAACACTGCATGCAAAGCCCATCAACAAAGGTAAAAGCCACCTTTACAGACTGCCGTACTACTAAATGTACTAACCGGATGTATGTGAAACTCTGAATAGTGCAATGAATTTTGCTACAGACTTTCCACAAATAAGATATCAGGTCGCCGGTCTAAGTAGCATTGTAAAAGTGGAGCGGCGGGAATCTTGCACGTTAGTTCAGCGCTTAGCTCGTTGTGGCGATGCGACCTGTGCGCACTTCATGGTCACCCTTATAGCTACGTCACTTCTGAACATATAACGTACAAAACTATTCTAGGCGTACGTCGCTCTTAGGGCATGGTTTCAGTCGCCATACTGAATTTTAATTTTTTTTTTTCGCTTTTATGAAATTCTGAGAAGAAAAATGTTAAATCGGCGTCTACACTACAAATTCTATTTACCTTGAGTTACACTAGAATCATGGCAACAGAACTAGGAATATATAGTGAGGTCGCTATTTGTCGGGCAAATTATGAATATAAAAAAATTTGTCACACAGATTGCGGCGTAATAACTAGTTAACAGCTATATCTCAAGACCTGTACGGTAGCGGTAAATAGAATTTTAGGTATAATCTCATATTTAACACATTTCTTCTTAGAATTTCAAAAAAGCGAAAAATAAGAAAATTCATTATGGCGACTGAAACCGAGCCTTAAGAGAGAGGTTTTCAGTGATGGTGAGAATGGTAGAGCACCGGATTGAAAGGGCAGGGGAAAAGAGTAGATCCCCGAGAAAACCCGTTTTACGTGCAAAAATCCAGGTTTACCTCACAGGAAGGCTAGTGTTCTAATCACATCACTTTCCACGGCCCTTTTTTACTCCGTGATTAACATGATAGTAGTGATTGTATGGTTGGTTATGAGAATTCAACACTGCTTCGTGGCTTCAAATAACGACGGAGAATATGTCGTCGGCCGTGTTTGTGATCGGAGTTTGTCAGGAACACCCTTGCTCCTCTCTGGAAATTCCGCTGTCGCCACATCAAAGTACTTCCCGCCACCCCACTTCCCCACCTCTCACACCCTGACCAGCGCACCACCATAGACCGACGGTTATTCAAATACACTGATGCTACCCTTAGCAGAAATCCGCTACACAAGCTGAATTCAAACCTCCAAGAGAAAAGTGGAAGTTATTGTAAGTGTCACAACATTCTGACATGCCCAGATAAATAACAACAAAAATTTAGGAAAAAATTATTTTACATGTAAGGGAAGTAAATTAAATTTATTTGTATATGAGCTGTTGATACCTGACAAACATAACTTAAAATTCCTGGTAAATATTAATAACACAATTTGGACAATTTTTATAACTATTCGTAATTTAACAAAGACCGTACATAATTTATCAGCGGAACTGGGAATCAAACCACAATTTCTAGCTTCATAGGATCAGTACACTTACACCACCAACGATTGATGAAGAAAGTTACTTCTCTTACGTATTTCGAACTTTCCTTTACATTAAACTTTTGTTTACGAGGTAAGCATAAAGAGCTGCGTGTGTCATACTCCAACTTTCCCTCTGTGTTTTAATTTTGTGTAACTTCAGTGTCGCGTGCATGGATTTGCGATACTCTGCGATAATTTTACATTTTATATAAAGGAAAACTATTTTCTTAAATAAGGTGGGGAAATCCACAAGTACTTCTAAGATTAATTTACCTATGATACTAGTGCACTAATATTTTCCTTAGCATTATTTAAAATCATAGTAAGAGGATTATGTTTATTCCCTGGCATACATATTAGGCATGGTGCTGTGTTACAGACGGCATTCCACACAATTTGCTATGTGAAAATAGCTCTAGTACTCCTGGAAATGCCGCTTTGGTAGATATATTAATATTCGGTGTATTGATTGTTGAAATGTTTTCCCAAATAATCTCAATTAATACACGTGGTATGAAATGTAGAGGGACTATTCCAAAATATCTAACAAAATTGCTTCTAAACATCACAGCCAATTTGCTGGATTTTGTAGATGTACCTGAAGCATCAAATCTGTTACCGAGGGAGCTGCTAATTTCGTCTGCATTTTTACGAGTTTACTACTAAGTTCGCTGTTTGGGGTCACTTGCGCTCGCTCATACTTAGAGTTTAAATCCAGATAACTTGAAGACTGCAATATTTCATAGGTTGACTGGACTCTACACTCTAAACCAGAACCAGTGGAAATTTCACAGTTTCAACACAACGCGAGGGCTTTTTCAAAAGCGAATATGTTGTTTCGTCAATGATGACTGATAAAAAATTCTGAAAATACTATTTTTGAGTAACAGAAAGAATAAGGAAGAATATTTCCCTTTGTTAATTAGTACAGATTCTACCATTCAATTTATATTATAAAAACCATAGTTCAAATTCATTAACTAAAATTTCATATCAATAGTTTAATTTGATGTTAATCTGCAGGTAATTAATAGTCTAACACACAATATTTCCAAAACACAGTACTTAATTTTAGGAGAAGAAGAAAAATGCAATGCCATCAAGTAAATTAGTTTAATCGCGGTCCTTAGTCGGGCATGACGACGAAAGAAAAATTACTTAATTTAGTTCTCTCGATTTTCATTGTGAATTGTGTGTTTTGACGTGTTAATCTCATGCACGGTAATATTTACAATGCGCAGTAATAAGTATTCTTGTTCGGTTGTTGTGGATAGTTGAGATTTAGTAATGGTCTGTGACTTTAACAGTTTAAGGTAGAGTTTTAGCCTTAAATGTCACTTAATAGTTAACGACTGTTTACTGCTGTAAACCATTAACGGTGTGAAAAATAACACAGTGCTGCACTGCTTGTGTAACACTGTTGTGGCATTGTTTGAGTGGAAACTGACATTTAGGAAATATGCACTAAAGACCAGACAGACACAACACTAGGGTTGAGGGTTAAGGTAGGTAAGGAAAATATATCAATGTATCACTACTGACATGAAATCGCGTAACTGATATGATATTGTAATGTTAGGATTGTTTTGGAACCTAACATTGACTACAAGTTTACAGCAGGGCTGTTCCGGTACCAAAAAATCCAAACCGCCCGCTTCTTTTGAAGTGGAAGGGCTAAAAATTCCAAAATTTTTCTTCTCTCTATGCATGTTGCACAACTTTCAAGACTGCTTTCTGGCAGAGAAAAACACGCCCAGCAATGTCACAGTCACGAGTACTTTACAAATTAAAATGACTTGGTGGCTGTTGGTTCATCTACTCCTGCGTCAATTTTAAACCAAAATTGCGTAACGTATGTCAAAAAGTAAACAATATCCTTCATCACGCCCACATATGTTTGAGTCAATTACTAGTTTGTGGTTCGTAGATTTTTATTTACCTTAAACGTAAGTAAGTCTAAAAGAAATAAAGTTGAGGCAAGTAGAATATTCTTTTACGATGTGTTATGCAAATTAAGTTTTTAATTTCCTACGTCCTGAATAATGTTATTTTTTCTTCTCAAGGCAGTATCAGTATTGGTATCGGCAATACCGGACAGTGTCTGAAAACAATATTGGTTCCCTGAGACTTTTCAGTAGTGATAGAATTACACAAACTGTTTAAATGTCTGACTTCGGTATTGTACCGACGAAATATTTATTTCATTCTCACGTGTATAATATTTTTTTCAAAACAGCCAGGAACAAATCTCGGTTACGGTTATGTGAACTATTTAAACTACTGTAGGCTACGTGATATTTACAGTGAATGTCCGCCGTCATCTGTACGGCACTGCGGAATAAACCGAACACTCATGTACGCAGTGTTGCCTACACACTAGGCTCTATGTCACCACCCCATAACTTCACTTGCATTTTGCATGAAAACTATGAGTCCTACAATAGGACTTTTTTTATTACTAAATTCGCACTACCCAATAATTAACTTTTAAATGTTGGATTATCCTTACATTTACAAAAGTTGTCAGCAATTTAAGGGTAGCCAACCCCTTTTACTTTCGTAACGCTTGAATGTATCAACTGGCTTTTACTGTTGGTTTGTTGGCCGTATTGTCATGAAGTAATATCTTGAGTTTTGTCAGTTTATGTCGATTAGTGTTCGGTTTGTGGGGAAATCAAAATTTTTAAATTTGATATTCGAAGGTGAATTACTCCCTTAATATTACGGTTACGTACAAACTGTCTTATCTATTTTCTGCTTTATTTTTCTCACTTGCCAGAGATGGTCGGAATTATCTGTGAACATTCTGTATTGGTGTATATATATATATATATATATATATATATATACATACACACACACACACACATTTAGTCCCCTCTTGCGCTACACAGGTATGTTACTTATATTAATATTTTCCTACTACTGTTCAGACCTGCGTATTATTGCACAGGGTAAAATCCCGAGCAGTGTAAACACGAGTCTACGTTTACTTGACCTAACACACATAGAACCACAGACCAAGGAGGGTGTAGAATAATACCTGGAGGTGAAGTGCGAGATTGTACTATGGTTCAACATTTTACCACTTATGTTTACGTTTCCAATGTACCCCAGGATCATGGACAGACTGCTCATATGTTTATTTGTACACACATATGTATACACATAATTACATATATGTGTGTGTAGGTTGTATATATTATCGGTTAAGAATTGATGACTTGTATTAGATTAAAAAAAAATAACACCATGAAAACTTGTAAAGCAGTTACAATCTATACGGCACGGTAACTTGTTTCTTTGTCTATAATTAATATTCCGACCTCATAAACCAAAAAAACTGGCAGCCTTACAGTAAGCGCTACAGAGAAAGTAAGTTAACTGCGAAGTTTTTTTATTGCTTCTGTATAAAGTCAAGAAAATGCTGACACAATGTTTTCTACTACTCCCGCGGCTTTGCTCGCGTGTATTACTCACAGCAGATACCTCTTTGTACACCAGATAGGTAGTTCAGTCATCAAATGTTAGAATGACCAATCTGCTAGTTGAGCTAACTCTGCAGCAGAATAAGTAGCTATATCCGTCTATGTTTGTTCCTGCCACCAACAGCGACTTCGCCTGGGCCTTATTTATAGTCACAGCAAAGTTGACGTTCTGGAGTACTTACAGACTGTTAATTTTTAGAGGTTAATCGAATGAAATACGTTGTTTACGTGGTATTAAGACTGATTTCTCCCGAGCACAACCATTGGTGATGCTGCCCTCAAAAACATTTGTTTTTCAAAAGCTTTACTTGTAGTTAAGCAGGAATTATGGAGTTTTGGAGGGATACTGTTTCGTAGAAATTTAAACGTATTTGGTGCCCCAACATTGAGGTTAGTGAGGTGGTATATGTGGACTGATGCTGTCGAGGAACTTCAGTAGATAGTACACTGCATAATCCATTTTAATCACTTTTGAACGACTTCGTCCAATTACACTAATTCCATCTGCCTTGCAGTTTTGTGTGTGTCATACTTGCACGTTTCGACAGGCTTTGAAAGGTATTACAGCCCAGAAACTCCCGAAAAAGTCACTTGGTTTTTGTTATTCCTATGTTCGCGTAACTTGCAAATTTTGACTTAGTTGTGTCACTACGTGAAGTCTATGAGAGCTAAACATGTTTTACAAGTGAAAAATGTAAAAATTGTAGTCACAAGTAACGTCTATAAAAGTAACTCTATGTCGTACAAACATAAAAATATGCATTTTAGACGCGTGGACGCCCTTAATGTGACATCCGCAACACATACTGCACGTTCTTTAATTCTATTACTTACAATATGAGTTTCCGCGCTTCCTTCTTCGACACTTTGAATACTGATCACTCTGTTTCACATCGATGTGTTTTGATTTCTATTGTTTACATTTTCTCACGCCACAACGCCAGTTTACTTTCCTGACAGCAGCTCACCCTGCTCTCGAGTTGGGTTAGCCAAACGTAGGTGTAGGTGGAAACGCCACTCTCGTGACTTATTGGAAATGTGTAAACTTTATACTCCAGTTACTATTTGTATGCTTCGAGTAGGGTTAACCAGGTGTAGATGGAGAAGCAATTTTCGTGACAAATTCAACAGGGGAAAAATTTACTTAAGTTATTATTCGCACTCCTCAAGATAAAATTATGTCCTACTAACCCTACCCTCACGACATAGTACAACAACCAAATAAGACTAGTGTGCGTTAATGTTAGTTTCGAATGTTTCACGTATTGTAGTGTGTATTTTGTGACGAGTTCATGGGACACATGGGCTCGGGAACCATGATAACAGTTGCCAATTATACATATGGCTGTTTGTAATTTGTTCGTCTTATTTATAAACACCTATATTTTATCTTAATGAAAACCTAGCTTCATTGTTTTGCAACTGTTACAGGTAATCATTCATGCAAACCCCGTGAACGTGACGTGATTATTTTCATTTCTATGACATGAGTTTTGATGTTGGCATAATGTAAATTTTTCATTGTCCTCTTGATAATACGCATACACTTATTGGTTATATTTGTATCTGCGGCAGAGTCGCGCTACGAAGCAAAAGTAAAAGAAATTATAATTTATATGTGCATGTGTATACAAGTGTCATTAAGAGTGCCGCCTACTCGGGGCCCTGACGCAAGCATGTAGATGGATATATATTGTTACAAGTTTGGAGAACACAAACTTTATATGTGGGCAATTCCCATGAGTTCTTTGGGACAGAGGTCTTATAATTACAAATAAAAGAGTTAAATTAAGTACTGGATTTAATAGCTCACAAAGCTACGAAATACACAAAACAGTAATCAACTAGAACTCTCACAACACAATTAGTTATGCACACAATTACTCCTGTGTCACAGACACGTTAATTAAC
>PNEQ01091264.1:0-28279 GCA_003012365.1 Medauroidea extradentata | reverse complement strand
CTTAAAGTAATAATTGACCAGTCCATTCAATGTTGTACGGACTTTCGTTGTAAATTCATGGTTGACATGGTTAATAACAATGACGCTGTTAACACGTAAAGTCCTTGAGAGGGCATGATACGCAAAAATGTTTATTAGAATTTGTAGGAAACTGAAAATCAGCTTGGGAACCTTTGTGAGCTTCTCTAGTGAACAACAGTATTTATAACATCATAATTTTCTAACTTTTATTCTGGGGCAGTAGATTACGGTCACTGGTGCGTATCACTTTGCAAAATATTGTTCACCTTCATTCACAAGGGGATGTTTATAATTCCGGGAACACCAGCCTAGGGATGGGGAATAATTGTCGGAACGGTTGTAAAGAAAGGTACCGAAGATAGAAACTGGAACCCGAGTTTCAAAAATCGGAAAGAATGGTTCCGTCGGAAAATTGTATTATTCCAGTACTTTCGTACACAAAACCTACAGAACTTGTTTATATTTACTGTAATTACTTATTAATTAAAAAACTCACGGGTTAAAATTTTAAATGGTACAACTATTGCTCGAGTAGACTGTGTTTCTGGAGTCGCAAGTTATTTTACAATGCCTTACTGGAACTTTATCAGCGTAACTGTCCGAGCTCATAAACGGTTCCGGTCTCGGTACAGTTGTAAGTTATGAGAAGTTCCAGCGAATAAACGGAACTTTTGTGAACTGTTTAGAACCGAATAATATATTATTTTAAATAAACATTAAAACATGAAAACTGTTGTGTATTGGGAGCTGGATGACAAAAACTACTATCGCCGAAAAGAGTAAAGTTAAAATAGTCATAGTTAAGCCATGGTGGAAAATATAGACGTATCAGGTGGAACTGTTTAGGAGACCCGGGACTGTAGTGTTATAAACCAAAGTTCCAACAAAATTCCAGTTTCGCAGGGGAGCTGAAATTAAGTGAGCTGCTCTTTATCGGCACATATTATGTATCCAGTAGATTTTAATTTTATACATTTGTGCATTAAAGGCGAAACTCCTTCATGCAGTATCGCAAACAAACGAAAAAAAAACCTATTTAAATATCAATACGGTATAGATTTGCGAAACCTTATATTGAAACAATTCAGGGATGTGATCTTTGAACGATTCTTGCAATGGGTTGGTATTATGTATAGAACCGATATCATGGACATACGCCATTGCTTGCGAATGTTGCCGTAAAACGGACAAAAAAATAGAAGGCTTCTTGGACGACTATTTTTTCGTCCGTTTTTCGTCTGCTTTTATTTATTTTTTTTTTTCGTGTTTCGTCGTTGTTTCACACTCATTTCGTCTCTCGACTTTTGTGTTGTCTTCGTTGTGTTTGTCTGTGTATTACCTGTTTTCATAAGTCTCTTTTCTGTATTCTCGTTCGTTTTTGTTGTGTCGTCTTTCATCACACGACTATATTCCAGCTAGGAATTAATTTTTTGAATTTTTTTGTTGTTTGTTTTTATCTGTTCCACTTTGTGGCTACGACTATGTCCCTCTCTAGGACTGTATGTATGTTATTTGTTTGTTGACAACAGCTAACGCTCGACCTTTCTTTGTTGGTTTTTGTTGTTGTTTTTCGTTTTATTGTGGATGTTTTCTGCAAGACGGCAACATTCGCAAGCAATGGCGTATGTCCATGATATCGGTTCTGTACACAATTCAGGGATGATAGTATTTTTTCTAATTGATGTCAATTGCACAAAAAATTCAGATTTTTTTGTTCGCTGTGTAAATTGTATTTACTTTAAAAATAAAGTTGGTATATATTTAGCATATTGATGCATTTAGTACGACTTACGACTGGTACAATTTTTTTTCGTTTTTTCACGAAGCAACTTGAACATCACGTGTATTTGAGTTTGTGGAGCTATATCGATTATTTTTAAATACATAGCAAGATACGATTCAACCTCTAAACATTATTTAGTCTTTGCAAACTGCAAACGACGAATGCTTCAATAATTGTAAACACACATTAAATAAACGTTGCACACAAATTAATAGATAACCGTTTCGGCCCTTATATCTTAAAATAATATTCCTTGTCCTACCATTAGATAACTTCAACTTTTGAATTTCCGCCAAAAATATTGGTTTACTGACAACACTGATGTTCTGAAGCTCCAGTAAAACCAGTAAACTGAGTAAACGGATGTAGCCTCGCACAGGTTATCGTCATCAACCATCAGTGACTATCAGTACCGTCAGCATTATCGAAACTATAGCTGACATTACTGAAAACACTAGCCAGTGAGATCAGTGAATAACAGACTAGACAATATAATTTCAAGGCAAAAAAAAATCATTAAATAAAAATTTGTGCGCCATCTGTTGTGAAGGTTGGGAATCAGTAGAACTGCTCATGCACTTGGATGAGGATCGAAAGTCGCATAGCTCGTGTGCTGCTGCTTAGCAGCTAAAAATCTAACTACTAGTATGTATCATCAACATTTCGAGAATGGTTTCACCATTGGTTACTAGGGGCGACACAAGTACCAAATAGAGAGCTGATATAAATTTTGGGCATACATCTGTAGATGTAGATTTTCAATGATTTTCTAGAGAAGAGAAACTTTTAGGACAAACGCCATTAGGGCAAACGATTTTAGGGCAAACGACGGACCAGAAAAAACTTTTAGGGCAAATGCCTTTAGGGCAAACGACTTTAGGGCAAACGACTTTAGGGCAATCGACTTTAGGGCAAACGACTTTAGGGTAAATTATTTTAGGGCAAACGACTTTAGGGCAAATGACTTTAGGGCAAACGACTTTAGGGCAAACGACTTTAGGGCAAACGACTTTAGGGCAAACGACTGTAGGGCAAACGCCTTTAGGGCAAACGACTTTAGGGCAAACGACGCGCTCCCGTATTGTGCACGACGTGGCGGTGCTATAAAATAATACCATTGCTGCCAACAAGAATTATGTGATGGATGTAAATAGTTTAAATATGGAAGTATTGTGTGCGAGGGTCGCTGAACCAGAGAAAGCTGCACGCATATCAAATAAGATAATGTTTACGTGATTTGAAGGAGAGTTTAGAACATAGTGTAGAGATTGTACCGCTGCTATACAGGCTTTACGAGCGCTTGTCAAGTATCGATCGCAATGTTGGTCAAACACTAGTTCGTACAATGAAAGAAATAGTTAAAGTACTGGAAGCTGTCGGAACAACGAAACAACAGTTGCAGGAAAGAATTTAAAAATTATACAAAAATATTAAGAGGGATCTACTTCCTCATTTAGCAGATGTATGTACAAATGCTCCTTTGAAAGCCAATGTGAAGATATTTTGTCATAGGTACAATGGATTTTGAGTGGGAAAATGAACAATGTAATTGCGAAATTGTAGAATGTTTCCACGAAACTAAGTGAACTAGCGAAAAAAAGGAACTATTTATATGTCAACAACACATAAGCCAAAGATAACCTATATACAATAATTGAAATGTCAGTAAAAAGGGTTTCATTGAAATGTCTGCTAGCATACAGGAGTTACAAGATGTTATCGAGACGGTTAAGCAGAAATACTTGCTCGCTAAACGCGCTTATCTCAGTAAAAATTACATCACTAATAAAATATATAAACCGATAACTAAACGTGAGGAGGATTTTAAAGCTGTCCCAGCAAACCCAAAGAATACAAACTGGAATCTGGCCGACTCCAGCGAGCCGGAAAAGTAGACAGTGGGCCGAAGTCTTTTTGCCGGAATCCAGCCGATGTTTTTTTGGACCAGCAACAAACAGTTTGCCGTCAAGTCAGGAAGACACCGTACCGATTCTGGCAAGACGTCAAAATGACATCTGGCCAACTGTGGTTATATGTCTTTTAGAACAACAGCCCGATGAAGGTTGGATGTCTTTACAGGCACTGAACCGGCGACTGCTGGATGTTTTTAGGACACTGGACAGTCAACGGCCAGATGTCTTTTGGGACACCGGAAAAGTACCAACTGGATATCTTTCAGGTCACCAGACTGGTAGCGGTTGGATGTCTTCCAGGACACAGTACCAGCAATAGCTGGATATCTTTCAGGACACCAGACTGGTAGCGGTTGGAAGTCTTTCAGGACACAGCACCAGCAACAGCTTGATGCTTCCACAACACCAAAACTAATGGCATGGACAGCTACAGGTAAGATATAAAATATATGTCTTGTCGTTAGCAAAGAAGAATGAGGGCCGGTGTCATAAAAGCAGCAGGCCGGTGATCGTTGTGTGTCGGAAAAGACACCGGGCCGTTGAAGGCTGAGTGTCAGAAAAAGACACGTGACCAGCGATGGCTGGGTGTCGAAACTTGGAGGACAGGAGATGGCCAAACATCAATATAAATGTATTTCCGAAAATTTCCACATGCATGTTAGAAATGTTTTCTCTAGTGTTTCGTGCATGTCACCACGTACCTGATGTAATCATAGAGTATTAAATTTTGGTGTTGCATGAATATAATGTGTTGGGCTAAACCGAGTATTTTCCTCATTCGTAATCCATCATGCTAATCACTTTAGTACAAGTGTTTGGTACAATGGCGAGGCGGTATCATCCGCATCATCACTGTACCGAACATTCCCCCCATTATTGTGACATATTTATGCAACACCGAGTATATGTCGTTAGACAATTGTAGAGAGACAATTTATTGAGACAGTTTGGACGAACACAAATTTGCACCCAGCCAGATCTGGGAAACGAACCCAGAACCCCTCGCTTCTAGGCTGGTTTCTCAACCAACTGTGCTATGGGGGGGGGGGTCGGCTCCATTACACCACACCACCTTGTTGGAATTTACACATGAAACATATGAACAAGTAACTGTAACATGCATATGACTGATTTAAGGATGAGTTTGAAGACAGTTAGTGCATACTGGGTTTGGTTATTGTTGTTTAGAAGTCTACTAAACACATAACCACTGAACTAGTGTCATGTGTCAGTAATACACTAGGAAATGAATTATTTATGTAATAATTGCTTATTTTTATACACAAGTTGTTAACCATCGAAATGCAAATTTCATATCAGTGTTCGTTCAATATTTCTAAAGTATCATAAATATTTCCTTAAAAAGACCACATGTCAGTATCATTCCCGCGACATACAACCACTGTCTGTAAAAGTACGCAGTGCCATTAATGACCTGATCTCTTCTTGCCAATATCTTTTATACGTCCTTAAAAAGACAGTGGGCTGGAATCTCTTTAGAGATAGAACGAAGAAAGTACATTGCACCGTTAACGGCCCGGTATATTCTAGCCAATATATTTGAAGTGTCTTTTAAAAACCACAGGCAATTTTTTTTACCGACAGATAACAGCTGTCCAGAAAAGAATGCCGAAATGTTAACGGCCCGGTATCTTCAGCACAGGATACATGTATGTTACTGACCCGGTATATTTTTGTCAGTATTGTTTATGGTCCTTAAAAAGACAGCAGGCTGGTACATTTTTCGCGACACATCTTCTTTCTGGAAAAGGGCACAGCACATGTTAACGGTTTTGTATATTCTTGTCAATATCTTTTTAGTGTACATAAAACACAGCAGACTGGTACATTAATTTTCGTTACAGACAAATGCTGTCTGAAAAAGGACACTGCACAGTTAACAGTCAGGCATCCTCTTAACAATTTATTTTTAATGACCTTAAAAAGATATTTTCTCACTGTCTGAAAAAGGTCACTGAGCCGTTAATGGCCCAGCATTTTCTTGCTCATGTCAAGACAGCGGGCTGGTGTCTCTTTCATGACAGATGGCTGCTATCTGTTAAAAGTCACTGCACCCTTAAGAGCCTGGAGAATTTTTGTCGATTTATTTTGATGTGTCTTGAAAGGATAGCGAGCGGACGTCTTTTTCGTGACGGCTAATGTTTATCTAAAAAATACATCTTACTGTTAACTGCCTGCTGTCTTTTATGATGTTGTAGACACTTTGGTACAGTTTGGACAACGGGCAGACATCTTGCTGACAGTTAACTATCACTTTGTGTTTGCTGGGGAGTGTCATAAAACTGACATATAGTTATTGTCTATTTAATGACAGTAAATCTGTGTCTGGGATATGACATCATGCCGGTAACGGGCAGGTATATTTTGGCGACGGTAAAGTGAGTGCCATAAAAAGTACGTCTACTGGTTTTCTGTGTCTGAAAAAAGACACCTTGTTTGTATATGGCCGGTATCTTTTTTGCGATAGTGGTTTAAATGTCGTACAGAAGACGGTGGGCCACTGTTTGTTTGACGACAACTAGCATGTGTCTGGAAAAAGGTATATTGCCGGTATTGGGCCAATATCTTTTTGTTACTGTTGGTTCAGTGTTGTAAAAAAGACATCTGACCGGTGTCTTTTTCATGACAGATTGCCAGTGTCTAGAAAAAGTCATCATGCTGGTTATGAGCGGATATCTTTTGGCGATTGTCGGTTCAGTGTTGGAAAAAGACAGTGGGCCGCTGTCTATTAAACGAATGTTAACTGGTGTCTGGAAAAAAACCTGCCGATAAGTGACCGACGTCATTTGATTCAAAATTGGTTTAGTGGCGGAAGGACATCAGGCAGGTGTCTTTTTAGTGACTGCTGACTGGTGTCTGGAAAAGGACAATAAGCCGGTGTTGGCCCGATGTCTTTTTGTGTTCTGCAGACACTGGAGGACAGTTCAGACAGCGGACAGACGTCTTGCCGACAGTTTGTGTTGGCTGGGGTTCAACCAATTCAATGGAAGAAGCGATAGTTCCAAAGGAAAAAACTAATACTGAAGAAAAAATTAGCGATTTAAGAAGTAAATATCACAAAGTAAAAATTATTATGAACATACAATACCGTGTATGGTATTTATAAAAATAAATTAATAATTTTTAGGAAATGCAGAAATGCCATTTTTACAGCTGGATGTACTGAAACTATACAACTGTGCGTTCTCTCTTACTGAAGGATTCTACTAATTGCTTTTGTTAACATATCCTAGCAGGTATTCAGGTACTGATATGACAACTTACTTAATATCTACTTGTTATAATTGGAACACAGTACCACAGTAACTATCCGCGCACTAGTACATTTAAAGATGTAAGTCATCCTACATTTTCATTAGTATGTTATATGCGAAGGAATATGCATTGCAGCAGCCTTAGAAAAACCGAACATAATTCCAAAATATAGTATACTTGGTAGAATAATCGAGATGAATTAGTGCAGCACCTACGACTTCTTCTTGCTTGGCTAGAAACTGTGAACAATTCATATTCAAACGAGATACTATCAATTGTAGAGGAACTGCAAACATATAACAAAGTTTGCAAAAGAACTACCTACATGCCCCTTGATGTGTTAATTTTCCTAGGCGCACCATTATAACTAATTGAATTAATGTTTACTTCAAACAGATTTGGCTGACTTGTCTGCTTATTCGAAAGTCAAGAAAGGATATAAGTTCATTTTGATGGTGACAGACGTGTACTCAAAGTTTCTCTGGGGTTTTTCGCTAAAGAATAAGAAAAGTTTCTCTGTTGTGAATGAAAAGAGCAAATTATTATGAAAGTGTTTGCCTCATAACATTCACAGTGGCCATAAAAGGCATTTTTAAACACTTGTTTTAAAATTCTAATATCAAATAATGGGGTAAATCATTATTGTACTTTGAATGAAAAAAAAGGCTGCAGTGATTGAACGAAGTGCAAAAACTTAAAAAGTTTTGTTATTTAAGAAATTTACATCCCAAGGTTTGCACAATATATCAGCTACGGTTGTTTGTCACTACAGTACGAAATATCACAGAGCTATCAAGATGGTTTCCGCTGATTTGAAAGACGACTCGCTTCATAACACTGTTTACAAGAAAATTAAAATTGTTGATCCAAATGAAAATTAGTATAACATTGGTAATTTTATTCGAATGTCATCATTGAATAAACCATTTGAAAAATCTTATGAACCATTGTGGTTATATAAAATATATTAAACTGTCGATATTTAAGATTCAACTCCACACATTTATTATTTTTGGGGATTTCGCTGGCAACCCTATTAAAGTCACCTTCTATACAAATTAAATTCAAGAGGCTAAGACTCCTAATGAATACTTGATTGACAGGATAGAAAAACATAAAAATGAAAAAAAAATAATTTTACAGTGGTGTGGGTTCCTTTCCAAGAAAATTTCTTGGGTTTCTAACAAATGAAATTACTTTAAAGAAGTAAAATATATCGTCTGGAAGCCATGCCTGTCAGTTGGTGAGTAGGTGGTTAGCTCCGCCTCTCTCGGGGTTGGGCCTCCTGTGGAGCGAGATGTAGTAAGACTTTTGAAACTATGTACATTGCACAGGTGCTCACCTGTTTGTAAACAGATGCGAGGGGAGAGTCTTGACGATAGTGCTTTAACCATCAGAGATCGGGAAAAGCCCCCTATTCAATAACATGTGAAACTTCGCCACAGTTCTTTGAACATTTTTGCAGTTTACAGATAAGGAATGAGTGGGTGTGCTGGGTACTTATGTGCTGGAACTAGGCTAATCGTGTTTTGTTTGGTGCATACATGGAACTTTTGTGTAAGTAAATATATGTTTTTTTTCTACAATCAATATTTTATTAGCTTTACGTGTTTCATTCATTACGGTGACGTGTTTTCTGTTAAAGTAGGAAAAGTAAATATTTTTACTAATATTATACATGTATTAACTTTCAAAATGATCGAATAAATGGTTTGTGTATGGTTGAGGATACGATAAGCCATTGTGCCAGGAGGTCGCTGATTGGCTGGGAGTTGTCTCCATGAAGAAGGGGAAGCTTTGTTGCTGTGTGAGGTTCAGGCACTCTTGACGCGTGTGCCAGACGCGAAAGATGTCAGTGAGGCATCTTTATTTTTATTGTAGACACGCCTATGTAAAGTGACGCCTCGCGAATTTAAGATATCAGTGGGGAATTGATTTTATACATTGGGCTAAAAAACAACGATTATACCTATATAGCATAAAAAGGAGGTTTAATATTCAGGAATAGCGACTCCTGTACTCTGGCGCATCGAGTCCGAAACCCTACGTCACCAATAAATACAACCAATCGCTTATTTATTTGACCTACCGCAATTATTATAATAACTGTATCCTCGAACAGTACCAATACCATGCAGGTATATACGAAAAGCAACGAATTAGTAGCAGAGATAAACGTTGCAACTGTTTAGCAATTCGTGAGTACATATTGAAAAAAAAGTATTTGTTTGTTTATAGAACTTTGACTGCAATAGTGGTTGCATAATTTTGAACACCTTATAACAGAGGCGGAACAAAAAGGAACGAGTCAGAAGGGTTCTGAAGGGTGGAGACTGCAGTAGATGGTGGGAGGTGCGTAGACGTTAGAAAGTAGGTAGGGGACGCTGCCAAAATAGGGGAAAGGCGGCGGGAAAGTCTCCATCGCGGGCAACTGGGACACCCCCATTAAAGCTAACTCGTCGGTGCACGAGTAATTTCCAGCTTTATGCGATGCAACCATAAGTCTCAGCCTTTTAACAAGTCCGTTCCTGTCACCCAGAAACATAGTCAAAGTTCTTATCATCTTCTAGCTTTCTCATCCCTTCACCAGTCTTCACTTCTATATCACTAATGAGACCTGGGAAAATGTAAATTTTTTCTTGATTTTGGCCCTTGTAAACAACACTTCTATTATCAATATCTTGGTAATGGTCATTTTTTATATTTATGCAGATCTGTTTTTCTATAATCTTAAGGAGCCTTACTGATCGTAACTAGTGAGCACATTTCAGTTAATGTGATATGCATAAAATGTAATTTGTCAATTGGAACAAATCTAAATGGAAAACTTAACATTACACTATGTGAGTTTACACCAATGGTACTTCCAGATTATAAATTTGTCGAGGTTCCTCAAAGCATCATTTACATTCTAGTTGTTGCGAATAGGGTATACTAACTCGTCGTGAAGATCGTGGACCAGAACAGACAGTTGGTGAACTACGAAACGAAGAAATCGCATTGGGACTGCACCTAAAACGATGGGGAATAAGATATTTGCAGACTCAAAGTAATAAAATAAGTTGTTGCAAGAGATTAGTTATCAGCATGCAGCACATTGTCAAGGAAGGAACACATGTAAACACAGACTTTTTTGACAATCTTGAATTGTAAGTCTTTCAGCATGAAAGATTATATCATCGTTGACGAGCCTGTCGTTTTCGAAGAGGCCTTTACGAAAAAGGAGCATCATGAATACCAGACTTTCCTGATTGGACCATATGCCTCACCATCAGAAGTTCGAATCAACATCTATACTATACCATGTCAGTCCTTTCTGTGAATAAGAGGGACTTTGAAAAAGTAAATGAAATATCTCAGCATCAACATATATATCAAGCAATGGTATTCTTCACCTGATCGATGACATAACTTATCTAATGAATGGAGTAGAAATATGCGGTACCAGTGATGTTGGTATAATGACAACGAAGAAGAAATGCCTATCTCTTACACCAAATGATTACTCAGCTGCTAAAATTCTAGGCTAGAGAATCAAAGATGGCTGCAAAAGTCCCATCCATACAGTACGCAAGTTTGAATTGTGTATTTCACTAATGAAAATGGGTAATTTATAAAAAAATATGAATTAAAGATATGTAAATACTGAATGATAGTGTTTTTAATTATTTAAGAAATTTTTATAAATGCAGTTTATATTATTTTTATACACTATATGTAAAGAGAAGATAAGAAAACAATATAAGATATCCACTTTTTGGCCATTAACCCGCCCAACAAATTCTTAAGTCCAGAAACCGCTTTTTGAGTGCTGTAGAAGACCTAGAAGATTCACAAGAAGACAGAAGTCGAGGATCCTATCATCCCTCTCCGAAAGGAATTGGAACCTAGTCATTACTTGTATGGAATATGGAAATAATTTAACAATATGAGAACAGGAGTTTCACGCTGTAAAAACCGCCTCAAGAAATGGAAAATGCTTGTCAGTAACGATGACCTCTGGGACTTTGGCATATTGTAAGATCAAGAACACCTGCTGAACTGTCCTTTAATGGAAGACAAATGTTCAAAATTAAAGGTTCTAGTTACAAATTATAAAACTATTACTATTACAACTTACAAGAAAAAATAAATTTTGGTTCGGGCACAGAAAATAAGAAATTAATAAATAAAACAGACAGAGTAGTTTTGATATGATTATTATTATATCAATTCCTTTTTTTTCGTACTGTCCCGATGGTAATGTGCTAACGTGCCATTTTAGATATTATAATCAGCAGTGGACTTGTTACAGAACATTTCAATTATGTTTTAATTCGAGCTATTTTTTAACATTTGTAATAATTTCACATTTGAAACGCGATTGGTACACTTTAATAAACATAAATATATATACTTTTTTAATTTCTGATATATTTTTAAAGATTTTAACTGTTAAGGTATTTCTAGCTGTATAGAAATTACAATGATCAGTGGGTCATATTTTATTTTTGGAGAAAGCATTATCTTAGCAAATATTTATTTTAAAATTTGCTAATATAAAATATGAATATTCCTGAGAGACTTTCTATGTTCTAGGACGATTTTTTTAATTTTAATTCAAAATTAACAGTGTTTTTATCAGAAAGTTTTGGGAATCACCGTAGGCTCGAGCTCTCATTTCATATGCTACTATTAAAATTAGTTACACGCGGATAAGCTTGCATGGAAAAACTGAAGGTTTCTGATACACATACATAACTTTTTTACACTTTTAATACACTACTCAATTCATTAGAGTTTACAGACAAATATTAGGCTTATATTTTTAAAATCTCAAGCTCGCTGGTAACTGCGAAATACTTTTATAACTTGTAGAAAAATTTAATTAATTATTTTAGTTTAAACTTCCTTTGAAAATATGCTAAAATTTGACTTTGTATTTACTATAGGGCCTATTATTATTTATATTGGACTGGAGAATAATCAGTTAAATTCGTAGTTATAGAACAAGAAAATTTTACCAAGCAGTACAGTGAGTTGCACATGCTCTCCCTCTATGTTGTCTCTCCTTTCTCTCTCTCTTTTTCCCTCTTTCCTCTCTCTTTCTCTCTCTCTCTCTCTCTCTGATACGAATTTCTACATATTTATTTTATTCAAAGCACTTACAGCCACACCTTTTTGCTGGTCACCTGAACTGAGTAGCAAATAAGTTAAAGTAAAAAAAATATTACAATGAAAATATAAAACATATGGCTTACAAAGGCCTTTACCCAATAACTTTTGCCAAAAAAAATTAGGCGTCGGAACCAACCATTATTCTTTCAATTAAAGGCGGAGGGAACAAGAGAATATATTCATACTTATCATTGGTACACTTTAAAAATTTTCTCCGTCGATTTATGGAATTTTCAGTAAAAATTTCTCCGGATACCTCCGTGAATTAACTGAAACTTAGTTCCTAATCCAATAGAAGTTTCCACAATTGCATACCTACAGATTTTCATATTTACCGGTAATGTTATTAAAATATATCCGTAATTTTTACAACTGTCTAACCCATAAACTTACGATTTCTTCCGTGCAAGTTTCTGCAGATTCGTGGACGTATTACGTATAATTCCGTAGTGTATATCTACTATAGACATTTCCATATTTTACTTTTACGGACACTATTTCCGTTTATTAACGGTACATTCCCGTTAAAATTTATAACGGTGTGCGTGAGAGTATTTCAAGTGGTACAGAATACCAGTGGAATATTTAGTATGTTACTAAGGAGAACTAAACAACAATTCATATAAACTCTCACAAACAAAAGGTGGCACTGTTAAAAATAATTTTCGTTGTTTTGTGGAGAAGTGCTGTTTAAAATTCTCCAGATGTGTCCGTTAATTTACGGAAGGTAACTAACTCCACTTATGGAAACTCGCATAATTATTTATGTGACTTCTTTAGGATGCAGGCGCTTTATGCATTCGGTTATTTATTTAGTTTCTTCTCGCAGTTTTACATGTGTTTAATTATTGAAACATAATTATGTATAACTGTGTTACAAAATCATGTTTCCGTTAATTAAACAGACGTTTCCGTAAAATTTCAAATAAATCCATGGACATTTTTAACAGTGTAATATGATAATACTTTTGGAATTTTGTTCTCTGAAGCAGTGGGTGGAGGAATAATACTGCAAATTAGTTATATAAAACAAATCACTTCAAAAATGTGTAAATAGTTTCCAGTTCTTACCACTGTAAGCGTTAAATCCTGTGTTTCAAAGGGAGTTCTGATTTATGTTTCTAACATAGTATTTGCAAAACAAATTGTAAATGTACAACATTGTTTATAAATTTCTTGAGAAACCTGATTACAGAATACCCAAATTCAATGTAACAACTTTGTTTTGCTATTTAGTTGAGATCTGTGTTAATAACAAATGGGATGTTTGTTTCAGCCGCCCATTGCGTCAAATATCGCGACCGTCTTGAGCTGACTGCTGAAACACTTGTCGTGTACTTAGGAAAGTATAACTTGAAACAAGTGGTGGAAAAGGAATCAGTTTATACAGAGGTAAAAATTATTTTGCTTTATACTAACTTAACCTATGAACTCATACGTATCGACATAAGCTGTCAAGCAGACAAACTGTCTTCCTCTACCTAACTGACGTTTCGGAAGCCTGGAAGTACTGGAGTACTAAGGGTGACCCAGGCATGTGTAAAAACTATTTATTGCATCTACCTGCAGGGCACGAAATTATGTAATTCGCTGGTCTTTGTCAGAAATACGCAGGGACCTTGTCATTTTAATGGCGTAAACTTCACAATAATAGCGGTTTTACAACAGCATGACTAACGCGACACGAAGGGTGCCAAACAGCGTCGAGGCTTCTGTGACATCAGCGCGACAAAAATGGCGGACCAGCACGAATTTCGAATATCAAGTATTTCTGTTTTATTCACATTTCGTACAAGACGAAACTGATATACAGAAGCAGAAGTTGTGACCAAATGTTGGTGGAACTGATCAATAGTTGGTAAATTGTATATTACCTATTTAACGATACATATTTTTTGTTATTATAAGTAAATCACAACTGTTCATAAGCAGACATGTGATTATGACTTTATTTTTAATTTTCGGAATGACTACGGTATTTAAAATATGTTACAAATAAATGAAAAAATCTTAAAACGATGACCATTTATGGCTGTCATACTAGAGGTTAGTATGCAGGGGTAAGGAACTATTTACATTTCATAATTTTTTTAGTATTTGTCGCATGGTAGACTTGTGATGGCAATAATGAAAATTATAAATTTAGCATCGCACCCTTCGGGTCGTGTTTGTCGCGCTGTTGTTAATACATCATAACGGTGAGCTGTCCATACTAAGAAAACTTCCAATAGTAGGCCTACTGTTATGTAGAAGATTTTCAAGCCAAAAAATTTTATGAAAATGCTAGCTGTAATAATTTCCACAGTAATATTAATATATTTCGTAAAAAATTCAGGGAGGGACACTGAAACAGAACCGTGTCATCACTTAATGATGTGTGGATCAGTTAGTAATGCTTAGGCCTAATGTGTGTTACGTATCTTACGTTTTAAGTAATACTTCCATAGCTCAAACATTTTTAATTTATTCGCGGTCAATACTATAAAGGCAAGTTTCGTTCTTTTAAAAGGTAATTAAACCGTACCACAGCCATTCATAATACTGAAATTAAACATTCCCTAGAAATACGTTAGAGCCAATCATTATCTGGTTGTGTAATAGTATGGTAAGGTGTTAAAAGATTAGGAATGTAATCGAATTTATTATGGACGAGTTTAGTAAGGGAATATTTCTGTTGCTTCTGGTGTAAGTGTAGAGAACCTCGGGTACATGCAAATCGACAACTGTGCAAATAGCAACATAGTTATACCTTGTCACCAGAGGCGACATTCAGTGGGGTATGGTGGGGAAATACCTCCCTTTTTTATTTCGAATTTTATATGTATAAAATGAATTTTTTATATTTTGTTATTTAAATAATGCTAACTTAAGCACATAGAACTGAAGTTTTATTATTAAAGCATCTAATTTATACATGCTTAATTAATAAATAAGATGCAACAAGGTCACTGTCACGGGAAAAAAAATCTTGCCCCCCCCCCCCCCTTTTCAAAATATAAAAACCTGAAATGACGCCGCTGCTTGTCACACTAACAACATTGATCTTCGTTATCAGTAGTAATAATACATTTAAAATTAAGATTTTTAAGCTTACCAAGTGAAAAAAATTGTAATGAACTTCAAATGTCTGCAAATAAAGAAATTGTTCAAAGCTGAATGTAAATTAAAATGTACCAAAACTTAAAAATTTCTCTAGTTACAAATTACTACCAGAAAATTACATCCGTACTTCTTTGAAAACGCGATCCCTGGCTCTGGCCGTTCTGATTTCGGTTTTTCATGGTTTCGCGAAATCGCTACAGGCGAATGCCCGGAAGGTTCCTTAACAAAGACCATGGCTGACTCCTCTCCCAGCTCCTGCCATTGTACCAAGTTATGTGTCTTCATATATAATGAACTCGCTGGCGACGATACGTAAAGCCCACTTAACTTACCCTATATCTTAAATAAACGAACACATTCAGCAGGCCTATTCTTGATGAAAAAAATACTCACACACAATATAAAAGACGTACCACCAAAGAAATTGATAAGCCACTTTGAAGTACAACCAATAAATTGAACATTTTGTAAAATGTATGTACAAACAAATATCAGACTCTGGTAAACGATTGAATTGACACAGTACTATGGGTTTTTAACAGCGACAAAAAATGTACATGTCGACAATTAAGGGTTGCAAAACATGTTGCAAAAACTTACATTTACATGAAATATATATAAAAAGCACACAAGAATAAGTTTTAAGTCCTCTAACATCCTTGCACCAACCACGACCATTACCGTGGAATAAACCCTGAAGAAACACAACCAGGAATTACTGTGACCTGCTTGGTAGGAAACATGCAGATCATGTGAGATGAGCGTAAGTCTTGTAGCAGAGTGCTAATGCGAAAGCCAACAATGCAAACCGTTCTGTTAAGAAAGGAGGTAATCATGTGAATTGATCTGGATGGATCCAGACGTAAGTGTACCATTTCCCCAGAAAACCCTCTCGCGATAGCAGTATTGTTGCACAGGAGTATGGCCCTTAGTTCACCTGGTGCCTGTTATGAACATTACTTGCACGTGTCCGACGGCCACAGGCTGCTGCCAGAAGTTGTAAGCACACAAGACTTGTGCCATATGGAAAGTGGGCCACATGTATGACTTTACTAGGTGCAAAACTCATAAGTTGTTGTCTATGATTGTGGAGTAACTTTACAGGTACACAAGTAGTGGGATCGCAAGAATTGTAGCACAATTCGGAGCAAAACCGGCATAACATGACTTCCCCACCCCGTCTGTGCTGTGGTCGCTGTGATGGACTTTTGGTACGAATAGTACTTAAGTGCCATGATGCCTGTGGCTGATGAGTTAGGGACCTGTCCAATAGGTAAGTGGGTCTAAGGAAGAGAAGTAAGCGAAAGTAGGGAAAGTTGGGGAGGGGACTTAAGTGAAGTAGTTTTGAAAGATCATTTTAGTACGAGTAGTAACCGAGTACCACGAGGGGAACTTGTAGTGTAGGTTCCCTTGCAGGAAATAAGTGTAGTGTGATTGAATTTCCTACTTATACTTATAGCATAGTCCCTACCCCCAGAGTACTTCAGACTTTCCTCATCTCCTAGCCTATTATTATAGCATAGCCTCTGTCTCTACCACCTACCTAGCCTATTCTTATTACTAGTACAAATTTCTAGCATAGCCATTCTCTCTACCCTCTCTCCAATTCTATTCTTCTTGCATAAACCTCTCACTACACTGTCTCCTTGCCTGCCCTTTCAGCATAGCCTTTCTCTTCCCTTCTCCACATATTTTAGTACCCCTCTCTACCATCCCTTGCTGGCTTACCTACAGCAACACATCTTCTCAGGATGGCCAACACACAACTTGGCCTGGAATGGTTCAGTCACCAGTATAAGCTAGTGCTCCCCACCACTCACTCTCCTCCATCCAACAGCAACAACCCTGCTCTAAGTATGTTTCTTTGTCATTTGGCTGCTGTCTCTCGAGGTGAGTAGATGCGTCACTCTCCAACACTAAACAATATTTTTTTTTTTATTTTGATAAATATGTGTGCTACACATGTTCTGTAACAGTTTTTAATTAATTAATAACTTTAAATAAAATTTGGATGGCACAATAAAATAATATCGTATACATAACAGTCTAATGCTATTTTATTTGCATCGTTACCCTTAACAACATAATATTGCAATATACTCTCAGCCATATTTTCCCATTGTCCAGCACAACACATTGCTCCAATGTGTGTTAATCATACAAGTTACAGCATTAACTTTGATTTGTACACGTATCTAAACACTTTGATGCACAAACAGTTGAGGTTGTTAGTGTGAAACAATAAACATATCACAGCATTGGCAACACAGTTTTCATTGTGCATCACTACACACAGTTGGGGACCAAGACTGAGACATGGTTTTTGAGTCAGATTATATTAAAGGTTTCCCCAGCAGAGGTGGGACGTGGGTGATCCAGTAAAAGTAAAGTTCCAGCAACATGCTAAGCACAGTCGCTCTAGTAGAAGTCTAGAATGCTGTAGAAAAGTTGTAGAAGTCGAGCAACCGTAGTGTAGCTATATTTTCAGCCACAGTGTACAGAGGTAGCTATACAGCCCCAATGTTGATATCAAAGGCAGCAGGTAGGCCAACAGGCAGGTATGAGTAATGTTCTGTTTTGGTAACTTTAACTATGTGAAGGAATGATAATATGATCCCGCTGCAAAGTCGCGATTCCATTTGTATTTATGTAGCACTAGATTTCACCTGCCAACAGCCCTACTTTCGAGACATGTTCTGTATAGACAAAGTGACTACGTGATCAGAAATGATATTGAGTGCCACAGACCTTTAAATTTTGCATTAGGCTTTCCATATAATAATTAAACATGAGTGAGTTCACTATCATTCACACCTTTAGTTTTATGCATACATTTCCAATCCTGTAGAGTGTAGGTATAAAGTTTAGGTTGCAAATCTACGAAGGAGGTGATAATATTGCCACCAAGTACATCCTTCATTACACCTAAAATGCACTTGTTTATACAAGAAAAGCCTTGTGGGTAGGTGGTGCATAGGTAGAAGTGACAATTGATGTGGCCAAAAGAAGAGCTTTTCGAGCATACACATTGTGACAACGTACCTCGTAAATTAAATTGTTGGTCTTTTAATACAACATATGTAAGGAGGGCGAATGAAACAGTTGTCCCAAAAAAATATAGTGAAATTAGTAATTGTGTAATTTGAAAAGGCTGATAACTGCAATATTGGTGTATGAAGGTGTTTTGAAAGTAATGTCGAGATTCTCCATCTCGATCACAGCAAAGTCATCGACAGTAGATTGTCGCCCTTGAACGTCGGCCACCCAATCAGTTCTGCCTCTGGTTGTATTTAGGTTTAGTATAGTCTGCTACCATATTTGTAGCACGTAATCTTTAAATGCTTGCAGGCAGGGAGACTGGACACCAAATAGGCTGCGGCCAATGACAGCTCATTTAGAGCTAACATTACAGAATAAACAAATTAATATATAAATTCCCAGAGGATCAACTTTTAAATAAAACATAAATGTGAGGCAGAGTGAATGTTACTATTTATTATATAAAATACTGGGCAATTTAAGTATACAAGAAACATTGAATTACAAAATGCAAATTGCAACATTTATGATTTGATATAATAAGCAGGGCTATGCAAACCCTCTTAAATATTAAACTTTCCTATGCGTACCCACGTACATACTATCTTTTATTTACTTGAAAACATTATTAAATAAAGAAATTAATTATTAAGTTTGCTATATAAAGTCAAAAGTATAAAAGTGCTGAATGACAAACGTGGTACGTAACACAGTTATAGTTAATGTTGCTACGTAGAACTTAGCTGAACGTATAGCGAAGCGACGAGTAGATGTCCAAAGAAAGGACAAGATGAATGTAAATGGCCAAAGTCGAATCCTTTAACTATCGGAAACGCTGACATATTTGAAGTATTGTTGATGTCCTATTAAAGTGGACTACTTGAATTATTATTCTTGTACTTGAAGTACTTAAAATTTGGCAGTAGAGTACTTGAAGAACTTAAAGTTGAAACTGAAGTTGACGAACTTAAACCCTCCACTTTAACAAATAAATAGGGAAGTGGAGAATTAATGTTAGGTTTTTTAACGAAACAGAAATAGGGCCTAACAAGTGCGAACGCGGTGAGAAGACTCACCTACGGAGGGTAGACTCGACAGCTTGCATCTTGAAGAACACGAAAAATATTAAAATTTTATCATACATTCCTTAAAATCACTAACAAATAAAACGAAAGTTAACTATGCTACATGACGTGAAAGAAATTAAGCAACATCTTGGAAACTAAGTATCTCCATATAACCCGGAACAACACCAAGTTACGTAATGTCGGTTGAGTGAAGGCAATGGCACTTAAAGGCGTGGTGCAGTGAGCGCGGTGACGCTGGAAAGCTTAGAAAGTCGCCGATAGATGTCGCATGGACTCTGTAGAGTGCTGAAGTGCTGACAAAGCAGTACACTCTGTGCGCAGCGCGTGCTGAATGCGATGGAATGAAGAAAGGCGGTACAAAGGTTACTGTTGTGCCTGCATGCGAGCTCAAAATGCAGCTGTGCAATGAATCGCGCCAACACTAGGACGTGCAAGAAGGACGCTGTCTCTCTATCACTGTGAGAACATTAGTTCCAGGCACGTACAGTGTATCCTGTGGATAGTATTACAGACAGATACTGGTGTGATGAGCTGGTCCGTGAAGTGAGCCTGTAGTCGCTCTGCCTGGACTGGGAGACGTGAATGCAAACAGTAGTACAACAAGCAGAGTAATTTTGCATGAAAATTAATAATCATAGTACCCTTGAATATATTATAAAGTTTAAATCCAGTTAATAAATCACTGTCATATTAGAAAAAATAACACATGTGCCGGAAAAATACAAAAACAAATAATATACAACTAATAAACGGCACATGACAAACTCCATTAACATAGCATATTAAAATTCCACACGAATTCTAGATAGCCTGAGCATGCAAGTTATCTCTTGCTCACACACTCACCTCGCGTTACATTGTAGAATGTATCCCTAGGAGGAAAGCCAAACTTAAGTTTTCCATAAACTGCACATGGTCGCATGGAAACACTCCCTATCTGTGCGCCATATCAAACTTAATATCGTCTTAAAACTGCACCCTGGTGTGTTTTAGCTGATGCGACATTAGATTGTGAAATAAAGATTCCAGTGATGTGTTCATGAAATTATAATACAATAAATTTAATCCTTATTATACCCTCACCTTGTGCAGTGTTCCCATACGAAATAGAGTTCGTGATACACTTGTAACTTTCCATTATGTTCCCAAACACTTCAATATCGCCTGTATTTTCCATATCTATGCTACATTTTGCCTGTGAAACACGAGGGGCAGCCAGGGGGCAGATAAGAATGTGACTATCATAATTTTGCATGTTGTGATAAATAGTTATGAGTTGATACTTTGTAAGATTGGACTATAAATTGCACTTGTGTGTATACCCCCTAAATTAACCAGTCAGGTAGTTATATCAAGCCAAAATAGACCTTATCTGAACAATTATGCATACCTTTCTTAATATTATAGTTCGTCTTACTCGCGAGCCAGACCCGTTTGACTGTGGTCGGCGGTTTCTTCCCTACAATTACTTTATAAATATCACATATGTTCTTTCTCAGTTCGACAAGTTTAGCGAGAAGATGCTCCATACTGTCCTCACCTATGAACCTATGATATAGTCTGCCTTGCTAACATCATAACTACACATTAATGAAACAGAAGCAGCATACAGTATGTGTTTATTCATCACCTTGTACTAGTGCCATCTTGTGGCAATGCTTACAGCCGTGGACTGCAATAGTTTCTGTATTGCAATATGCTACGAATTCTATTCCCTGCTGCTTGTAAAAGTTAGTGAATTCAAGCCACCTCTCTTTCATTGTAGGAAATGTAGCTAGTGGAGCAGAGTGGTGTTTACACATTTCAGTTTTTGTAGCGAGAGTGTCTTTGCTTGAAAAATATTGAAGACACAACTTGCAAATTCAAATCTTATTGTGATTCTTAGTCAACTGACTGTGTAAATGATGAATTTGATGTTTTATTGTTACAAAAAAGTAAATGGTTGGTATATCGAATAGCACAAGGTGCTATGACATTTACATGGTGCACTCTTTCCATGGAAGATATTTAAATTAGACTATGTGAGTGTCCATCGCATTAGCGATATTTTGCTATTAATAATTGTGTCTTAGTCAACACAAGTGTACACACTAACACAAATATTATTCATATACTCGAAAAGAGGCACTTCATGTAGCATCATAGGGAAAGTTATGCCAGATGTCGTTAAGACTTTCCTAGGATCAGGGCAAGAGTTTAATCTGTTAGCATCATGTGGCAGGATACAAACCCGCGACCATGCTGTACGCGAAACGATTATCGGTATGACATTCTACATTGATGTATGCTTTCATATTGCCAAAAATGCGGTGACTTTGGTATTTGAAGCATCTATTGCGATAGATGCACATCCAATTGTAAGAAGAGCTTTAAAACCCATCCGCTAACATGACCAGAAAATTCTGTGATGTCTGTAATTGCAGGAATGAAATCCTCGTGAAATATTGTGCCTGCATGTAAGAACTCGAGAAGCACATGTGATTTTAAAGAGAATTGAAATGTATCTGCGTTAGTTTCCTCTGCCAAGCCACCTTTAATACACTCACCACTCAGAGACACACAAACTTCCAGGGGGTCGGTGTTGCTACAAGGCTAAACCAGAAAGAAATACATACATTTATTAAGAAAAGTGTGAATGTCCACATCAGACTCAGCCCGATCATTGCAGATGCGAGTGTCCACAAATCTAATATGAATCATGCTATCCAAGAGCATGATTGTGAGGTGTGTTGGCAATAAACACCAACCAATAGTAGTAAACGAGACTACATTCTGTGCACAAATAAGCTTTGCAGGAATAGACGTCTTCATTTTCCTATTCAAAATTAAAGTTATGAAAAATAGGAAAAGAAACTCTATTGCCTTCTTCTATATGAATAATTTATATATCCATACACATATATATGCACACACACATACACACACACACACACATATATATATATATATATATATATATATATATATATATATATATATATACACACATGTACAACACATACATTGTAAACCTGGTAGCTCAATTAGTAGAGAGCAGGATATTGTAAACCTAATGTTAAAGTGCATTAAAGGTCTGGGGTTCAAATAATTAAGCAAGAACATGGCTAAACAGTTGTAAATTCAAATTGTGATAAGGAACACAACACAGTGGGGCTACATGGTCCATTGCTACTGCATACCATCCGAGCATGACTGCCAGGGCAAAATTTTTCCACCCAAGAAATATTATTCCAGCAAGGCCGAATTATGCTTTAAGTTGAGCCTACTTGAACCACTGAAAAGTGTAAAATTTGAAAACATTTACATGTTTTTCAAAATTTTACATTAAGACAAATATTAAAAAACACTTGGAGAAAATTACAACAACTTTCGGCGGTGGTAAGTACTTTTTCTATAGTGAAAATGACCAGATATTGGCCTGTAAATATGCTTTACCGAATTTAGTGTTTATATTTGATGATGTGTGGGCCAAACTACAAAGCATGATTCAAAGAGTAGTTAAAAAAACGAGAGACATATTCAGGTTAACTGTTTCTATCTAGGTCACAGCTATTCGTATTAGCCAAAACTTAGTTTCAGAGATATTATTAATGCGATAGTATTGTTCAAGATAAAAGACTTGAACATACAACATGTGCACAAAGATCACGGTAAAACGTATATGAACCTTCACCATTCAAAAGAATCTGTTTGTACTGCTGGCATGATAAGATTGGGTTTTTGACTATCGTTAAGGATGTTCCTATGTATAATAGTTTTTACAGGTGTGGGTTGCATATTTTTATAATTCTTGACGAATACCTAATAATTATTCGATTACAATGTTTAGTCGCAGATTATTTATTAATAAGTGTGACTACAAATGTATCATTTACGATGGCAGTGGTGGGTGTACTTTAAATGGACATAATTTGCATGATCTCCAGAACCCTTTATTTAAGAGTACTGAAGCAGCGAATAAAAGTTATGTTATAAACTGAAACACATTTATAATGGGTGCTGTATATACGGACATTGGTGAATTAGATAAATGATTTACAGCTAAAATTGACTATTAAAAGCCTTTACTGAAACAAAGTCTGGTGCTAATATCTCATGCACTGAATGAAATGGCAGGAATTGGTGATAATATGTGTGTTAACTTGTATGATTGAAAACGAAAACGGGAGTGTCCCAGTTACCCGCGATGGAGCCTTTCCCGCGGCCTTTCCCCTATTCTGGCCGAGTCCACTACCAACTTTTTAATGTCCACGCACCTCCCACCGTCTACTGCAGTCTCCACCCCTCAGAACCCTTCTGACTCGTTCCTTTTTGTTCCGCCTCTGTTATAGGGTGTTCAAAATTAAGCAACCCCTATTGCGGTCAGAGTTCTATCAGCAAACACTTATTTTTTTCAATATGTTCTCACGCATTGCTAAACAGTGAACGAAACATTTTCGTATCCATTCTCTGCGACGCATTTATTTCTTTTCGGATGTATCTGATGCAATTTCATATCCCGGAAGATCTAACTGGCTATGTAACATGTGGCCCTGCAAAACATGCAAACACGTAATTAAAATTGGTTCTTTTACATGTTTCATTTGGAAGATATAAAATGGATATCAAAGTATTACTCTATTATTATAATTACAGAGCTGCCAATGTTACTCAGCCTTCTCCCTTCCACAGCTAATTAATGTAATATGTATTTTTATGTACCAAAATTCGTAACAGCCCGTTTAATTCGTAGACGTGAGAAAAATGCTTATGTGAAACATAAATAGGTTGCCTTAAGTATGTCGTTTGGATAAATTGTTTAAGAATAATTAAAACACTATTTTACTGTTATCATTACAGAGTCTCTTTAAGTAGAAGGATTATTGTCACACAGACAGCCTACTGGAGAGCAACAAATAATCTATGTCCTCGTACAATTAATTATATAACTATATCCGTAAATTATTATAAGAGCACGTCCGAAAACTCAACTACTGGCTACAATTTTGCTAATGAATGAATAAGAGCACATTTCAACGGTAATGTGAAGCCGCGTCAATGAATTCAAATCGTTTTTTAAATGAAATTTATGCAGCTGAACAATACGTGAACATGTTCCTAAGTATCGTAAACGTATGTAACATATTTTTAAATGCAATAGTTTATTGTACCGCAACCCTAAAATTATACACTTGTTTTAAAATTATATATTTTAAGTTATTTAATTCACTCAAATATACGACTGAAAGCTTTATGTGAAGACAATTTACAGTAGGCACATTCAATATTATTATAAATACTGTGAGTTTCTAGGTAACCTCAATATTTTGAATCAATATTCCCAACAAAAATGTCGTTTTAGTTAAGATAGTCTCCGGGTGTGTGGGTGCGATATATGCACATTAGGCTTATAGTGGCCTTGACGACTACAGGGCGTAGAGTGCCGGTATCTTAATAATCCATCTTGTCGGCCAGTGACAGTTTAGCGGCCGCCAACAGGATCCGTTATCACCGGCTCTTATAACATTTCGTCGGTCGTAGGCCTTGGGTTTTAGTGTACAAGACGAAACATACATATATTTAGACTTCTTCGAGTAGTTTTTTTATGTATGACGGCAATATATAAGGTACTGCTAATAACTGTTATTCGACTTCGTAACTTTTCTTTAATTTACAATAATCTGCATGCTGCCGACTGAAACACTTTCGTAGTTGTAATGTAACATAATATACAACTCTATGACTGTGCTAAGGTTAAGGTTACTACGGTCGTTGTTATTGTATTCATGTGAGCACAGAAGTTCTTGGGTGCCCCGATAAACACTTTAGGCTTAATATTGATCATAAAATGCAGTTTCGACTCTATGTCCCGCGTCACAGGAGAAGTATTTTCAAGCGGGCGTCTCCGTGCAGCGGGTTTTCTCACACCAGTGTTTATTACCGTGGTCGACATAGAACACGGTCCACGCTAGAAGCAAACTAGTTCGTGCGCCCTCAATCTGTTCATATTCGAAAGTTAACACGTCTGTACAGATTCACATGTCATCGAATGTCATTTGATCTGACAGTAAGCCACCATAATATTTTATTTAATTATTTATTTTTGATCAGCAGTTAATGAAAATATTAAAAAATCTTTTTCAAAGTCTGCAATGAGATTCAATTCAATTTTTCAATAGAAATTCTGTTACGATGTCAGAAAAACCAGTTGTATAGGGTACATTAACCTACGCATAAAGTCGTATTGCATTTACTAGGAATGAGAGTTTTATAATAAAGATTTGTACTTTTCTTAAGATTAATGCATTCAAGTTTGTGAATTACGAATCGAATTCGTACATGGCTACATATTAATTGATTTAAGGGTATGTTTAAAATTGTACTGTAAGAAATTATTAATACAAAATCAGTATTCAATGCTTTATTAACAAGAATAACGCGTTTTACATAAATTCAAGAATTATGTTAACATCACTAAGTACAAATATTTTAAAAATTAAAAAATGTAGTTAATCATTTTATATATGCTGTAACTTCCACATCGCTTTATCAATGTCATACTAATTACTTGGTCAAATCCGATTCGAAACGAGCACATGCCTAGTTTTAATACTTTTGATTTTGTATTAATGTAAGTAAATGAAGAGATTTTGTTCAGCGTTTAAAATATACGTAGGCTATTTAACTCTGGTAAGGGGTGACCTGAGGTGAGTGTGGAGCAACGCCACAAGAAGGGTCCGGGGAACCTGACGTCCCCCGAGAAAACCCAACACGAATGATATCATCTTAATGTTTATTTTTAACACTCTCAAACCAACCTGTGATAAAACTCGCAACGGATCTTTTTTCAATATTTTTAAATCGTAAATTTTTAAGGTTATCACATGGACAAAGTCAAGAACAAATTAATACTTGGTAAGGTAATCATATGTTCAAGAAGATGTCAAATTACAGGTCGAATTGAAAAGTCTCGAAGTCACGATGTTCACTCATGTGTCATGCACTTATGGTCTTGGAATCTGGTTCATGTATTATCATGTTTCTGTACCAATGATCCATGCGTATGTTTACTTTTTAACACATGAGTAGTATTTTGGGTTTTATTGAATTATGCTAGCGCACGCAACAGTGTGGATAGTTAGGTAATTCCATTTTCATTTTTTTTTTTTGTTATATCAGATCCAATATTAACAGTAACTTCAAGAGTCCTTCAAGCAGCGCGTATAGAATGTATGTAATTCAGTCTAAAGGTCCGTGGTGGCTGAGAGGGTCAACCTCTCGCCTCTCACCAAAACGATTTTGGCTCGATTCCCGACGTGGTAGATCGGACGTCTTTGAAGATTCCCTTTTCCTTTCAAATGCTCAGAAAAAATGTTAATATTTCACAGCGTTAGTTCTTCGTTAGTTATGGTTCGTTTCACAGTAAAAGTCGTATGTTCCATCGAAACGCTCAGAAAATATCCAAAATAATCACAGCATCAGTTCTTCGTTGGTTATCGTTTGTATAATTAGTTCCGAATTTTCACTGCCAATAATTAACTGACTAAATTTGAGGGAGGGAAAATTCACACCAACCCCCACAAAATACTTTTAAAAATGTTCACAGCGTTAGATATTTGTTAGTAATCGTTTGCTCTGCAATAAAAATAGTTTGTTCTAAATTTGAATTGCCACTGTTGAGCTAATATAATTGTCGGGGAAAATTTACAATGTGCCACTTCCTTCTAAAGACTTAGAAAGTGAGTGAGTGAGTGAGTGAGAGATTTTGGTCAGCGCTTAACATCGAGGTCTTTAGCGTTGGGGAGGGGTGACATGGTGTGAGTATGGAGCAGCGCCAGAATTAAAGAATGGGGGAAACGAGAGATCCCCAAGAAAACCCACTGACCAACGGCATCGTCCGACACGAATTCCACGTGCGAAAATCAGGGGACGACCCCACCGCGCCGGAAATTGTGCCCAGATCGACTTGGTGAGAGGCGAATGGTCTTACCATCCTGCCACCGCGGCCCCGAATCTTTTATGACGTACACAAGAAAGCAGAGTGTGTACACGTGTTCGGCATCACTGCCGCTAATATAGGCAGAACCGCCCACCTGTGCCCGATACTGAAGGCTAAATAGGAGACACCTTACATATCTTTATACCAGGAGGGTCGTCACTCCCCCCTCCCCCAACCGAGAAAAATTGATTGTTCCGATAAACAAATCTGTTGAGGCTGTTTGAGTGAAGACATGCTGTGGAGCACGACAGGGCAAGCACCGGCTCCGGCTCAACCCCCCTTAACCCCGAGGCAAGGCACGCCTATGGACAATGACTAAGGAATGTGAAGGGAGGCGAACAATGACCGTGAGGACACTGGCGGATGGGGGTTGGGACAAGCAGGCGGGCTGGTAGCAGGTTTACTGGGCGGGACACGGCAGTCAGTCAGCATGAGGACTCGTGATCGGACGCTTGCAGTGAGATTGTTGTTGGAGTGATGTATATATGCATGTAGTTCAAAATCAAAATAAACGCACATCGGCGTAAACATTGGTCCTCCGGGCCGGATGCATTCCGGTAATATTGTCATGGCGTCGTCGCGTCGGTCGGACTCGCGACTAAGTAGTAGAACAAAGGTAGTTCTAGAACACAAGTCAGAGCTTCGCCAGTGTGATTTTAAGTGTGCTTCAATACATAAACAACACAAGGGCAGTACTAGCATTGAACTTCTAGAGATCGAAGTTCTACAACAACTGATAGGTGAGTGAGTGCTCCATTAATCCTTGACCTCATTTCATTTCAACAGTCATCCATCTCTCCCTGTGCGCATTCGCCAATTCCACAGGACCTCTATTTGTGTCAAGTTGGTTGTATGTCATTAGTACCTCTATCATGGCAGACTCAATTAAGGTTTTAATTGCAAGGAGAGGACAGGTTAAGGC